>JAUBNQ010000007.1:1907167-1924206 GCA_032353495.1 Ctenopoma kingsleyae | reverse complement strand
AATGGAGAGAAGCTAATGTAGGAGAAATATGATCTCTCTTGTTAATTCCAGTCAAAACTCTGGCTGCAGCATTCTGGTCTTAAAGTTGATGAAATGGTTGAGAAAGGACTGAGAGTGTTAAGATTATCTTGACTGATCAGACAAAAATTTAAACTAAACTCATCATCACCTGGCAAATGCCATGGCTGCATATAAAATATCTGGAAGATGAGTCATGGCAACGAGTCGAGCTGACATGATCCAGATAACTTCACCTCGATGACAGAGAATCTTCATAGACACTGTACACAGAGGTCTTTGCATCCCGTCCCCCGCAGGAAGAACACTTGCTCTACAGTTCACATGGTGTTAGACCCTTCAGCACAGCAGCAGCCTGAAGCAAAGAGCCAAGACAAAACTGAAGCAACTTCAGGACGAGTCCCCGGCTGTCCTTGAGGGACCCTGCCTGAAGATGACAGCTCTTAGACACTTCCCATTCAATGTGATGCAACTTAAAAGGAACTGCCAGGAATATCTTTTTTTTTTTTTATACCTGCATGTTGTAAAGTGACTTGGCCCGAGTTAGAATTTCAATAAAAGCGATGTGGATAAAAGAAAGTATCGTGTGTGCTTTTGCATACATAAGCAAGTGTGTGTATATGCTTTAGTCTGTGCAGTTGTGTTCATGTGTGTGTTTAGGTACGGAGGAGGGGAGGATGGGGGTGGACTGGACAGATTCCGATGCATAATTTAAATTTAATTGGACTGGGCCTGACTGGCTAGGGTCAAAATGAAGAGAAAATCAGTCACATTAATCAAGATAAAATTATCAGCTGATTAATCAGTGTTCTAATTATGGTGCTGGCGCTTCTCTTCTTTGTTCTGTTTTAATTACTCTGCTTCATTGTCTTTTCCATATGGCCAGCATGTCCCCCTCAAAATGCCCAGTGAACACACACAGACATGCAGAACACACACACACACACACACAATGACACACACTTACATATCACCACTAACAGCAAAAATAATTAGTGCATATTCAAATATGCGAATTGCTCATCTTAGTGGCCCGCTTTCTACTTCCTCCTATTTGTCAGGACTTTGCTCTTTGCTTTCAGTCACAATTTCTTGTGAAGGGAATTAAAAAATGAATATACAGTATCTCAGAAGAGTTTGTTTCCCTGGTTATGCTATGAAATCATAGGTTTATGGTTGAATGTTAAACCCGTTCTTTTCTGATGTATCATGTGCCAACACACTTTCCTGAATCACTTTTTCAAATTTTCTTTATGGACTCTCCACAGAGAGGACTGTAAATAGAAATGCATGCAAATGTAAAACGTGTGGCTGTTTAAAAACAGAAACAAAGAGCGTCTCTACTGGACTATAAAATTCTAAGTAGTATGCACGCTAAGTAAAGAGGAAATGTTCATTTATGTACAATACCATACAGCATTTGATAATTTACTTTAGATGTACTCTTAGAAAGCGGAATAGTAATCTATGCTATGTAGACACAGTGTTATGGTGTGTCTACACAAAAAGCGTGTCAGCCGTGTTTTGCATATCCACGTCACACAACTGATGCACTCCTATTGTAATCAGTCCAGTGTTCTACACAGCCAGTGTGTCAGCTTGCATGTCACTCACACTAAACCTGCAGAAAGGCAATCCAAGTCTATTTTCCTGTGCTTATGCACATAGCCACTGTGATTGTGTTTTGGACTGAAACACCTTTAGTGCAGATATACATGCAGGAGCAAAGTTGCTGCTGCTATAGTCCTGCTAACATGCTGCTTATTCTACACTTTCCAAGTACACACAGCATTAGAAAGTGTAAGTAACTATTACTCACATAACCTCCAAGCTTCAACCATGCACTACACCTGAATCACTTTCTGCTTTATTCATGTTCCCTTTAGTCATGGTTATGTTAATCACACCCCGCAGAATTTATGAACGCGTTTGACCAAGGCAACTATACAAGTAACTGGGGAAAGAGTTGATCCAACTACATTGCAACATTTGGTTGTGTAAGCCGTTCTCTACCGCTTCTTTCTTTGTCTTTGTTGTGCAGCAGCAAAAGCGCTCTCTGTGCCGATCAGCTGTAATTACCTGCCGCTCAAATCAGTTCCACCACAGAGTAAAATGTATTTCACTGTTGAGCCACTTAATTAACATTTTTACAGACCACAGAAAATTTGCACAAATGCAATCCTCTCTCCATCCAAGTCAGTGGGTCAGAAAGGCACCGGTCCGAATTGCGCCCGGGTGCTTGGACCCCACTAATACTTGCAGTTGTTCACTCTTCAATTATCTCTAACTACATAAAAACTAGTAGGAAGTAGAGCTATTTGAATTTACAGTGTTTTTAAGTGCAAATTAATAATGTCTCAGATACTGAAAGATAGCAATATGAGAGAATAAGGGACTGTAAGGAAATTAAGGAATTCTCATTTAGTATCAGATAAGACAAAATTCTTGGTAAAATGTTGGTTTTCTGCATGGATTGAGATGATTTTATGGAATACAAAACTCAAAAGCTTGAAGGCAGCTGGTTTTAATTGTCACTAATGAACATTATGTGAACCACCATGGAAATTCTCTGCAGATTTGGGAAAATATCTTCAGAATTTGGGAGAGTGGGAAAGATAGTGTTGTCAAAACCACTCACACCAGCACAGGCGACCAAACCTCTCTGAATATGTAATTTGCAGCAGCAGTACAAGTGTCTCATGAATATTCGTGATCTTTATTAAATTAGGTGTGTCTCTTCTCTTGTGTGTGTGTGTGTGTATGTGTGTGTGTGCGTGCGTGTGTGTGTGTGTGCGTTTCCATTAGGTGAAGGGCTAAAACATTAGTGTCTACAATGGTATGGACATGTGGTGAAGACAAAATAGTAACACTGTCCCTTGACATAGTGTAATAATTTGTGATTGGGATTTTTCCTGAAGGTAATGATCGGTAATCTTTTGTATGTCCCTTGACTCTGTACATCAGATATACCAAAAACAACAAAGTGATGAGCACAAAGTCACAAACACTGTTGGGCTGTGGGCTGCTCACTGTGGAAGTGGTGGGGGTGGAGGCAATGATGATCAGTTTCTTCACTCCAGTGGGTTTTCACTGTAATGTACAAATCAATTTGATGTTGTCAGGCAACCAAAGAAGACTCCAAAAGTATTTCTGAACTCAGGAAATACAGTATTTAGCTTAGCTTAGCACAGAGCCAAGAGTAAACCGCTAGCGTGGCTAACAGTTAAGTTCACACCTACAGTATGTCCATGTCCAATTAAGCTAATTAACACAATGTATTCAATTTCCATTACATCTCCAGCCATGTAATGGGTTGCCAGATTGGTTTTAAAAGAGTAATATTATGCATCTTGTTTTCTGATGCTGATGATATATACTGTCTACTCTTGTGAAGCTGGGTTCTCATGTTACACATTGTCAAAGGCCCAAAGCTTGAGGTGAATGTGTGTTGGTAGTGAAATGTTCAGGTTTCAGTCTGGTCAGTTAACTTTGTTGTGAAGACTTTTTTCAAGCATTGTGGAAATTCACAACGGATTATTTCTTTTGGGTCCAAAACCCACTAAATATGCCATGTGTTGGCACCCTGTTCACCCTCTCAGTTTACTCCGTTTATGTCTAGTGCTAGTAGTAGTTTTTGTGCAGAGGTCAATACTGCACATCTCTCAGGAAGTGTTTTTTAGCTGTGAAGTTACTGACCAGCAACAGGCTTGATCTATGTTTATATCTTGTTCACGCAACTTCACAGATGACTAGACTTGCAACCTGTTCCAGTATCCAACACGATTTTCAGCTATGTTTTTGCTGAAGGACGGCGTTGTTCCAATTGAGCATATTTTGATCCACAGGATAACTTTCACAATCTGGCCAATCACAACACTGGAATGGGAGGGAGCTGTTTCATAACAAGGCATTATAACATATTTACACTTTAACATGAACATAATATAATTTTGTATCAATGAAGCCCCAGAATGAAATATAAACCACAAATTAAGCTTAGTATGAGCACTTCTTTGTGGTAGCAAACCCCAGACTCCAACTGTATAGAGAGCTGCTACAATGCTTAAAGATGTTCTGTTCTATGAAACAAAAAGGTGACACTGTATAAAAGATATATGTAACAATTAAGGTTAGCTTATTTATTAAAGTGGCCAGTTGAGAAGATGAATATTAAATCAAGCTGCTTGATGGTAACTTCCTGTTAAATCAGCCAAGCTATGATCACATTAAACATCTAGTGATGGACATGTTTATGACTGTCACATGTAACATAACGCTATTAGATATTACCAACATTCAATCTCATAAGTGAGCCTTAGCGTAAGAATGATATCAGCATAGTGTTTGCAAAAGTGACTTTTTATAGGCTGGAGTTAGTGATGTATAAAACATGTTGAGTGACACTTGTCTCCACGAAGTAGAAGAGGTTTATTAAAAATTTGTTGTGTCTACATCAAATGGAAGCAGCAAGATTTATTGAGCCTTAAATTATTCTAATGTTTCTGTAAGCAAGATTTTTATATGAAAATCATGTCCAGCATTTCACCGGCAGATAGATAGATATTACTTCAAGCTTTTTACATAATTTGATAGTTTTAGAATGTCTGCGAATTTCCAAATTGAGGGTTTTTTTATTGGTGGAGATTCATTTAAATTACAGCTCAGTCTCACCCTGCTCAGTTGAAAGGTATTAACTGTTTACTCATCATCATAAGAGGTAAATTATAATTATAATTTGATAGCTGCTTTGAATGGGTACCTTTAATTTATTCTGCAATGAGCAACGTGATTAAAAATGGTACGAGTCCATTTGAGTCCAATTTGTTCTCTTTGCTGGTCTAGTTGGATCAGGCAATTAGACTACTCTGAGGTTCTGGTTTTGCATTACTATATTAACAGTTCTGTCACTCCACCTGCACACAGTGATCTGTCTTTTTCTCAGTGTCTGCTATTAAAACATAAAAGGCACGAAAACAGTAGACCTCCTCAGTCTGCAGCCTGAGTGCTAGAGATGCAGCCCAAATGCAGGACAAGAGCAGTCTCTTCTGGATGTTCAGTGTCAGTGCAACCAATAGGAGAAGGGAAAGTGGATCATAGTGAGGATATTAAATATTAAAATGGGATCACAACTAATTAATTATCATATTAACACCATAAGATTATCATTTTAATTATGTGAATAAAATTATAATTATCTCAAATGAAATCTCTTCCACAAAATGTTTTTTAAAATTCTCCTTTAGTACTCTGTTTAATCTACGGTGTATGTTCAGTGTTACTGAGAACTAGACACAGGACAATGAATAAATAACATGACTAGAACTTACCAATTCAATTCAATTCAATTCAGAAAACTTTATTTGTCCCCAAGGCTCAATTTGAGGACTACCCAGACTGTTATCAGTGGATGGTATGGGGTTGCATTAGTGCATGAATGACTTGAATATGTTTGATGGTACCACAGGTGCAGAGGGGTATACAGGGATTTTACAGAGACATATACTGCCATCAAGACAACATCCTTTCCCAGGAAGTCAGGGAATATTTCAGCAGGACATGTCAGGCCTCTTTCTGCACATGCTTCACCACAGACTGTTGAGCAGCTGATGTCATGTATCCAGCAAGAATGGGCAACTGCTCCACTTGCAAAACTGCAACAATATCCTCAGTTTCCAAATGATTCAAGAGTGTAACACAGTGGCAGATATTCCTCTGTTATATCTCCGGCATCAACCTCTACATTTACTGTACTAATATTTACAAAGGACAGTTAAGTTGTTAACAGCTAAAGAAAGGTTTGAGTTTTGATCATTCAAGGGTTCAACATGAGATTTACCAAACTCTCCAAACTGCACAAAATTGTTGTAAACTACTTTTCCCCTCATATATGTAAATATGGGGATCAAAACATTAGAAACACCTCTTAATATAATGCACACCAGTATGACTCCAACACCCACTGTGACCTCCATTGTTCTACAGTATAATCATACTACTGTACTTCTACTGCAGTCAGATTACTACCCCCCTTTGATCACCTCCTTTCCCATCTTTCTGCTGTCTAATCATCTGGCCTCATCAGGCCCCAGCTTCTCCATTAGGGGCCCGCGGCTTGGCACAGAATGGCCGCCCTAAGGCTCTCCCGCTGCCTGGCGAGGAGCTGCGAAACAGTGAAAATGCTTTGTGATGTCTCCACCACCCTGACACATCTATCCATCACCAAACCGTTTATCACACTCATGCACTGGCAGACCTATCCATCAGAGCCTAAAGTGTCAGAGCCTGCTGGAAAACTCAGCAGCTCCTGTGGTAAATAAAGAAGAAACGCAGCTGGATCACGGAGAAGGGAGGGATGGAGGGATGGAGGGAGGGAGGGAGGGAGGGAGGGAGGAGGTGGTGGGAGGGAAGTGAAAAAGAGGATGGAGCAAGCAGTGCAGGCCTGCAAATTAACAAATCTTTTCAGCTGGTGTTTGTGCAATGCTGATTAAAATCAAGTTAACACTGGTGCATAGTGCTTCCAGGAAATAGCCGTATTAATGCACTGTGACAACTTTCTTCCACCTTTATGTCATTTATAAATTGACAAATAAACTGAAAGTATATACAACTTGCTTATGGAAAGGGGTAAAAGTGGTGACTCACTAACCATGTTCTCCTTGTTGTTAGCCTTTTAGTTGTTAATTTGTGGACATATTCCTGCTGCCACAAGACTTTGGAGACTTATTTCTGCAGTTAGTTTAAACTGGTTTAATGTCTAATACCTGTTTAATGTGTTTATTTTAGACTCTTTTATCTTTATTTTACACTTTAAATTTCATCCCAGTACTTCTAAACAAGCGTTATTAATATCACTTTGTTAGTATTATTTAATGTTGGGTTTTGCAAAAATGTTAACATTAATTTTGTGAACTTACCTGTTAGAGAAGGGACGAACAAGTACAGGTTCAAATGGATACAGTATGGCTTTGTTATAGGTTTAATAGGCTTATAAAGTCATAATGTTGCACACATCAGTACAGTAGGTTGTGCTTGCACCTTTAACATTTAACATTTGTAGTCCATCACTCTAGTAATAGTCATGGAGAAGGAACTTTAGTGTCTGGTTATAGTTCTTTGTTGTGTTTGTATTTTTTATGTAAGTGTTAGCTGATGTGCTAATGTGCTTGCACTCTCGCCAAGTAACAAGGTAACTGATACATTTTATTATTTTAGATAAAGTGGCTATTAAATACAATTTACAATGTTAATATAAAGCATTGCAATCATGCACAATCAGCTTTAATGTCAGATTAATTAAATTACATTCTATGTTTATATTAATCAGAAACACTTAGTGTAACTTCATGTGGCTAATTTACATCAACACCCCAACACAAGTAGAAAATTATAGCAGGGCCAAGTCATATACAGTTTTTTAAAAATAATGAATTACACATATGTGCTTTACAACCACACAAGCATTATTTAACAAAGGTATTTACCATAGAAACACATAATAGTAACCTGATATAAAGAAAACACAAAGTTACACAACACAAAGACAACACACAAAGAGTTAGCTAGTATACTAATTGCATCTGTGAAGTTAGCCTCATCATTCTACTCTTTTTTCAAGCAGACATCCTTCTTATTTCCTTTTACTTCTGATGTATTTGCTTATTCATTGATTTAGAAACTATTATAATGTAATGTTCTAAAACAGTGTATTGTCACTTTAAACAACTTGAACTTGATTCACCCACACTTTTTTTTAATTGTAATATTTTTATTTATTAATTAGTCATTGTAATAGTGTCATTACATTATGATTCTCTATAATTTGAGTGATGACATAAAGGCATCTCAATTGCCACATCATGTATGAGGTAAAAATCCTCACTCAAAAAGAAAGCAGCCAGGTTCAGGTGAGAGGCTATGGTCAAAATGACATTCTCTGGCTGCACTGACAACAGCATCGTGATATTTAAATAGAATAATGTTCTAATAGTTGTCATGTTTGCCTGTTGGTTGACAAAGAGGGTGAGAGGAGGATGGAAAGAGGACAGAGAGAGAGCATAAGCAGGAAAACCAAATGAGAACAAATAGTGAAGCCAAGATTGTTCTTGAGGTTTTTCATGTGACGTCATCAGGTACAAATTCTTCTCGTACTTTCTTTGGTGCTTCGTTGTAGTCCATATTCTTTTCTCTCTTTCTTGTCTGACTCTAGTAAACCCTGCCCTGGTTGCCTTTGCTATTGGTTTGTTCTGCCACACTAGCAAAGGTGCCCTCTCCCTCTGTGGATTTGCTTGGACCTGTTTCCAGAGTAGCACAGATGGGTTGTGAGAAGCTTTCTGAATCTGACCCAAATCTTCCACCCCTCAAGGTCACTGGTTTCACTGATGTGTATGTGCGCGTGAGCGTATAAGTCTGGATCAGCACAGATGTCCTTGCTCTTATAATCAACAGTTTGACAAACACACCTTATTATTTTCCTCTCCTTTAGGCCACTCTCCATTCTTGTGTCCCCCTCAGGGTCAGGGTTCATGACCTCCAGCTGACAGGACAACAGCGCTGACCTTTACTAAGAATAAAAGCCGACGTCCTTCTGAAATGTCAAGCTGAATGTCAGCGCATGACCTCAAGCCAGGGGTCGACACTTCACCCTCAAAGCAGCTGATAGTGGCTAAAAAAAGCTGCTCTTGACATTCATCAGCCAGGAGGACTTCCAGGAGGACTTCCAGTCCACCTTCCGATGGTAAGACCGTTTCTTTATTTGCAACCACTTACTCTGTTTGATTGTGAAAGCTACAGTGTTAAGGACGTTCTCACCTACCTTTACTGCATGACAGAAGAGCTGTTCGTAAATGGGCTTATTTTTCTTTTTATCTAGCTTTTATCTAGCTTTATTTATTCAGCTCCAAAATCTGAACCAACACTACCTGTCCAGCACCAACCAGCATACAGCAGTCAGACTTAAGCAGCTAAAAACCCAGACATATGTGAGCTGGTGGAAACCACCTCAGAACTGAAAAAGAGTGAACAGTAGTCTTTTATTCACTGGGCCAGAAACACAACTCTAAATTCATACTTATATGCTTCATGTCTGCTTGATGTGTAAATAGGCTACGTTAGGGCTTAAACTCATGCTGGTGGTTGTGTCATAAAGTGTTAACTCTTCTCCTGATACATCATTTTAAAAGAGACCTGCCGACCAATCAGAAACGGTAAAGCTGCAAAGTAAAGAGGCCACTAGTTCTGCAAGTCTTAACTACTGACAAGCTTACCCAGCTGTTATTGTGTGAGAAGCGGTCTAAACCCTGGACAGGTCACCAGTCTGTCATAGGGCTGAGACAGACAAACATTCGCACCTATGGGCAATTTAGAGTCACCAATTAACCTAATATGCAAGTCGGACGGTGGGAGGAAGCCAGAGTACACGGGGAAAACATGCAGACTCTACACAGAAAGACACCCGGTGCATGATTATATAAAATGTACCCAAAAAGTCTATCAGACTATGTCGGACAACAGCTGCTCAAGGTCACCTTCAAGGTCCCCTCCCTTCATTTTCCCATTCTTTTCCCTGGTGAACTCTCTCCCAGAATAAAGGAAAAGACAGAAAGAAGCAAAGAGAGGCAGGAGTAGAAGTCCTGAGTAAGCCTCGCCTGCTGGGAGAAGTTTTTCCCCGCCATCAATCCTCTGTCGGTGTCTGGCCGCCTCGCCTCGTTAGCTAATTGAATAAATGAAAGATTGCTCTCTGCTCGTTGGGCGTTGTGTGTCCCTTTGGCTTTGAGTTATGTTTTTCCTGATGTTCTTGCTCTTCATTTAAAGTCCTCCCCTGCCTGTTTTCAGGTTGATTTCGCATAAAAATAACATTATAGTAATGACACTTGAGGTAATGTGTGTCCATGCTGGTATGTTTATATGTTTATGTGTGTGTCAAAGAGTCCTGAAGGGATGGGTGCTTTACATGACACCTCCACATGCGCTGATAAGAAGATGAGAGGAAAAGAGTGGAGAAAGAAAAGGAAAGACATGAAAAGAACAGAAACCCTGCTGGAAGGAAGAAAAAAGTTAAACATGGAAAGCAAATGACAAGCAGAGGAGGAGAAAGGAAAGGAAGGGAAAATAAGGAGGATTCTTTTTTTATTTCATTGTAGATGATTGAAGATCCACAATACACAGAAGTTGAAAATCAGTGTGTTTTGTAATGCTTTTCTTTAATAATGCAGAGCAGGGCTGCTGTGACACAGGCCTGTGCTACTGTCATTAAACACTGACGTGCAGATGGTGGGAGCCTGTTAAAGTCCTTGACTCCATACTGTTTATGACCAGCCACCTTAATGCACTGCCACCCATTCGTTTTAATCAACAGCCCCGTCTGTAATGTTTCAGCTCTCTTACTTCACTGACTGCTGTCACACTTTAAAGCTCTACATGCACTGTATCCCATCTTCAAGGTCTACAGTGTTCTGAAAATGTAAGAAGCTTAGGTCACCTGTGACCTTTACGGGCTACAGCACGTTCTACAACATCAGTGAAGAACTCATTTATTATTATATAATAAATCAGGAACAATAATAATAATGTAATGTCGTGGTAAGTCCAGCGGTTCCTGTGCTTGTCTGAGAACGCAGCAGTGCGTTTACTTCAAGGCTGCAAATCATCTAAAAGTGTTCAGGGATTTGAATCTACAACCAGATAATGATTAAAATTTAAACTGGGTGAGCTGTGTTGAAAAGCAGGGATTGTGAGTCAGAATAATGACCACTCATTCATTATGTGTCTATAGCACCAGAAAAGGTGAAAAGTTATAAAACTTTGCAGTATTCTTTAGGATTGTGTAGAGCTAATATTTAGCTATCATTGTAATTGGTTACAGTATCAAGCAAACACAAATGATAATTTTGAACATGTAAGATTTATCATGAACCTTCCCTGTGTAATGAAATATAGCCTGGGAAAGTTATTTGACACATGGGACTCTATAACTGAGGTTCTGACAGCTTCCATCCATCCATTACGCTAACCGCTGTTCCTCTTAAGGGTTGAGGGATTGCTGGAGTCTGTCCCAGCTGTTGAGAGGCGGGGTATACCCTGAACGGGTTGTCAGTCTAACACAGGGCTGACATACAGGGACAGACAAACATTCACACTCACATTCACATCTATGGGCAATTTAGATTCACCAGTTAACCTAACATGCATGTGTTTGGATGGTGGGAGGAAGCTGGAGTACCCGAAGAAAACTCACGCAGGCACAGGGTGAACGTGCAAACTCCACACAGAAACAACCTGTGGATTCAAACCCAGGTTCTTCCTGCTGTGAGGTAACAGTGCTAACCATTACACCACCATGTCACCCTCTGGCAGCTTCAATAAAACAAAAAGAATGAAACAAATATACAGCAACAAACATATGGCAGCAGGGCTACAGACACAAACACCAAAATAAAAGAAATGAATACACATTTAACATTTTGGCTTCTTGTGTAAACCTGTGGCTGTTTTGTTAAGGCCCGTAAATCTGGCTTTTTTTTTTTTTTTTAGCAAAGATTCTGCATTACTTTCATTTGCAGTCAAGGCCAAAAGTTTTGACACTGACTTAAATTTAGTGTTTTTTCAAACTTGCTGCTTCAGTTCTTTTGAAGTCACTATTGTGCATGTTCTAAATATCCAAAATGTGGACATGTGAGGATCATCCAGGGAATTTTAAAAACTGGAATTTGAAAGAACCAGTCAATGCACCATTGAACAACTTTCACAGGACTGAGTGGGTGCCATGTTTTCATGTTGATCTCACATACAATCTTTTCTCATACATACATACAGACTTCCAGTATACTGTCATTCTCACATGAACATGCATTTTTTCTTCCCATTCAGTCTGACAGACTTATCACTCAGAAAGAATGTAAAGAAAAATCCCTAAATCCAGAGGTGAGAAGCTTGTAGAGATTTATCCAAGATGATTCAATGTCAGAGATGCATTTGAATGTATGTGAAAAGGAAAACAGATAAAATACCAGAATATAAAAAGTCTGAAAGGATGCTGTAACATGTGAGAGGAGAATGTATTATATGACAATTATAGCATATACAGCCCCTCATACCTGTCCTCTACACACTCATCACCCTCGCTACCTTTAAGACTAGGCTTAAAACGTTCCTCTATGATAAATCTTATAGTCAGAGCTGGCTCAGGTGACAATCCTTGACAGACTGAACTCCGCTCCTCTCTGCTCCTCTGTCCACTCATATGCCACCGTTACATGTCATTAACTTTGTGTTTGCTCTCTCCCGTAGTTGTGCTTTGTCCTCTCTGTCTCCCTCTCTCTGTAACTTTCTGCAGGTATCCTCGGCCTTGAACCTGTAGGATTCCAGTTACAGTTAATGACCCTAGCAAACTACCCAGTGTCTCGTCTGCTGCTTGTTGTTGTAGTTGTTGTACTTTTTCTGCTTGTTGTTTTTTCTCTTCACTGTCTCCTAGTGCTGCTCAAGTGGGACTGTTGGGTTTTCTGTATAATTTTATATATAGTTATATTCTGTAAGGTCTTGTGCCATGAGATGACTTTTGTTGTGATTTGGCACTATATAAATAAACTGAATTCAATTGAATTGAGTAGCAGTTCACGCTTCACAGATTTACTCACTGTTGTCATCAGCGAGCCCAGTTCATTTTACAAAGTGCACTTGAGAACTCATAATTATAGTAAACTGTCCACTTTCAATATGCTCTAGGTTGTCGTACAACACTGTCAGCTTGGCTGTAGCATGTGATACACATGTATTTTAAATTTTGGTGTCTAATACACTGAAAACTTCCTCCCTTTTTTGCCCCACTCAAATCAAACCGTATACATTGTGTGCTGCCATATCATCCTCAAGAAAAGTTTGACTTGCCTGATCCGGCAATGCCCTCTGCAGGACGAACAGAAGCACAGTTAGCTTAGATGAAACATTAAATCATTTGCATGCCTGCTTATATGAATTCATTTGAAGAAGATATTTGATTTTGACAATTGATACACATTAGTACAGCTGCAGTAGCCTTTATTATAATAGTAATCCATTAGTGGTTTCATGAACATTCGCTCTTCCCAGTATTCAGAAGATTGACATTACTGACACACTTAGATGATAGATTTGCCAACTCACTTAAAGTATTAATTGGTCCTTGAGAAAGTGAACCTGCATACTTTATAGCCACTGTTATGCTCTACAATGCCTACGTGACCCTGATGAGGGATCTGGTGTAATTTTTGCGCCAACTCCCACTGCAGAAAAGACATCTTGAACCCCAAAAGAGGCTTACTAAAACAGATGAGAGATGATTACTACAAGGTTTTTAACTTGAGGCGAGAAAATATATTTTCACTCGTGTTTCTGCCTCCTAAGTGTGTCAGTGGTAAATGTAAGGCATTTATACGAGTCTTGGGATGGAAGTGATTTGCTAAACACACGCTGCTTCTGCTTTCAAATGATGCACTTGAAGGTACATAGCTCTTTAATGGTTTTCAGGAAAAAGCCACTTTGTGTTGAAGTGCTGCGAAATCTGTTTGTGTGTGTGTGTGTGTGTCACTAAAGGATAACCTTCTTTCTTCACCTTCCCCTCTCCTGTGCATTAGAGGGAAAGTGCATGTTGCCTGTTGGCGACGTGTGTGTGTGTCTCAAGAACGTGAAGCATGTGTGACCATGCTCTGATAGCGTGTCAGAGTGAATTAGCCTCTGTGTGGCATCTGCCTGGCACACACCACTGCCTGCCCTCTGCCCACAACCCCCACACATATGTGCCCAAGAATAGAATTAATAACCAGTGCTGCCAATCATGCTTTATTCACAATAACTCTGCATTTAGAGAGAGTAGGGAGGTCACAGGCATCTGGCCCTCAGGATGGCCAATCTGGAGCAGCTAATAAGGCAGGTTTACACAACTGTGTGTGTGTGTGTCCCTGATGGACTCATTTTCAGTGTTGGTGGTGGCAGCTGCTGTTGGCAGGTGAGCCACAGAGACTGGGAGAGCAGTACAGGACTTTGCAGGATAACACACAACCACTGGAAAAGACGTGGAAAGTATCAGGTTAGTGAGTGTACGTTATGTGTGTGCATTTCTGTGTAAATAAAGCATTTCTGGGTGGCACAGTAGTGCAGTGGTTAGTGGTGTTGCCTCAACGCAAAAATGACCCAGAAGAATGACCCAATCCAAGAGCGAGCCGGGTGCCTTTCTGTGTGGAGTTTACTGGTTCTCCCCGTGTCTGCATGGGTTCTCTCCTGGTACTATGGCTTCCTCCCACAGTCCTAAGACAGAAATGTTAGGTTAATTGGTGACTCTAAATTGCCCATAGTTGTGAATGTGAGTGTGAATTGTTGTTTCTCTCTATATGTCAGCCCTGTGATAGAATGACGAATTGTCCAGGTCTTGCCCAATGACAGCTGGGATAGGCTTTCAGCGCTTCTGTGAACCTTGAGAGGACAAGCTGTTAGGATAATGGATGGATGAATAAAGCATTTCTCACACTGTAATGTCACCAAAAGTATATCAAGCTTCAGGTCTACGTGCATAAAACAGTCCACATAAAGCACCAAACCAAGGTCACAGAGAAAACTGTATCAAGAAAACACAGTTCAAGCATTCTAGAGCTACTACGCTTGTATTTATAGAAGCTGGGGGTGCAGTATGTAACCAGTGCTGTGCATGTTTTAGTATCAAACAGATAAAGGGAGTAAATATTGTAACACTATTGTTGTTTTGTTGGAGTTGGAGAACAGTACATTTCTCTTATGGAGTGTCTTCCTGTGTTATCTGGAGGCAAAACAAAAGAAAACTGGTGGTAAACTGGAGGAGCTGCCAGAATTGAAGGAGCGATGGCTCTATAATTTTAGTTATATAAAGTTTTTAAAATGTGTGTACATTTGAAATCAATGATGTGTTAGATAGTGATTGAGTATACTTCCTATAATGACTTAGGCGCAACCCAAATACATCACTTGTCCCTACTGTTCAGCCCTAAACCTCAGGTTTGCAGGAGGTTTACCAACCAGAAACTGGATCAAAAATCAAAATGACTACCCATCCCTAATCTACCATATTTCAAGTCATCATTAGTTGATTACTTAAAAGCAGAGGTCATTGTAACCTGGCCTGTCCTGACATGTGTTCTAAAACATATACAAATCTATTCAGGGTTCTCACTCATTATTAGCCATCAGTCATCATAAGGAAGGCATCTGATTGGTTCTAAATTAATTCTAGATCTAATTAACTCTAAACAGCCATAGTCATGAAGAAGCCAAGGTGTCCTGCAACAGATGGTGGGTGCACACTATATTATTTAAAAGTAATTTTCTGACTACCCTGATTTACCCCAGCTGTCTATTCCAGTCTTTGTTGAGTTTTTTCCAGGAGTAGGCTCAGTGGCAAGGCCTAGCAGCAACCTAAAGCTAGTGGCAGCAGAGTTCTTTATATTATATGTCGACATAATCTTCTTTCTTCTTGATACCATGCACCCGAAACAAGGTTCCCTGCAGTGACGTGCAGTCAACCTGTCATGATGAAAGTAAAGTACTAACAATGATAAGAGAAAATCAATTTGTCCATTTGACTCTTCTATACATTTGTTTTCTGTATGATTTCAACATTTTTATGGCCAAAATCGCTGAATTTACACATTTCCTGTTGAAATACATGAGAGAAGGGCGAGGTGAGGCAGAGATGAGCTGTGCCGCAGCTCTGTGCCACACACACTGACTGACGCCGGTAGTTGGCACATGCCCTTTGCCGTTTCTCCTTATTTCCCCAATATACATGTTTGATCACACATGCTACATTAAACACATGCTTCCACATTCCACGGTCTGTCTAATATATTTAATGAATATGTGTGAAATATTCAGTCTTTCTGATCGCTCATAAACGTGGAGTGAAAATACACAGGGTGAGGCAGAAATTACCGTGCCTCAATGATAGGGGGCAGTGCTGAGCACAATAGACACAATGGGTCAGCAACAAGTCTGTAACGGTACAGTTATTTAAATTAGTTTCGACAAAATGGAAGATAACGTCTCAAAACTAAAGGATTTTAACAAACTGGATTTTCAGTCGAATCAGAAGGTTTTAGAGAGAGGAAGACCGACTCTGGAGCTGAAAGATCTGCTTCAAACAAATAAGAGAAATGTAACCCGCGCTTTTCAACCTGAGTGGTACACCCGAAAAGACTGGCTATGTGGTTGTGCTACAAAAGGCCGCCTTTTCTGCTTTCCTTGCCTTTTATTTTCAAAATGTGGCAATGTCTGGATATTGTGACATGAAATATTTACCTAACAGTCTCAGCAAACATGAAAGATCGACTACTAACATTCAGAGCCAGATATCATTGAAAACGTTTGGAGCTTCTGTCATGGCATCAGAACTTAATGGGGTGCCGGCCAAAATTAAAGAAAGGGCCATGTTTACCCACTGTTACGCATACAAATTGAACCTTGTGTTCATGCATTCAGCAAAATGCATGTCTGAGGTTAGAACCTTTTCTTAAAACACTTGGGACTTGGATCATTTTTTAGTAAGTCCACAAAGCACACCCGCTTACTGGATGACGTGAAGTGGCCTTTACCAAGAGCGGCACCGACGAGATGGAGCTCCAACTCTTGGCTGTTGCAGAAAATAAGCATGTATCAATCTGATCTGCGAGGTGTATTTGGCATTATGACTGAAAATCCTGACAGTTGGGATAATGACACTCTAATGATGGCCGATGGATATGATTGGTGGTTGTCAAAAGCGTCAACATGCTTTTTAATGATGGCATATGAGAACATTTTCAGTGAAACTGATGCACTTTTTAGAGTGCTGCAAAACAAAGTGTTGGACATTGGATATTGCTGTGCACGAATCCGCACTGAACGCATGAGACAGGCATTTGACACATTCTATCAGCGGTTTGAGCAAAAATGCATCACGCTTGGCCTGAGGTAAACACTCTGATAGAGATGAGAGGAAACTGACATATTACAGCATTATGGACAACATCAGTGTTCAGATGAAA
>JAUBNQ010000007.1:1782505-1804269 GCA_032353495.1 Ctenopoma kingsleyae | reverse complement strand
AGTGTTTTTCCACTTTTCCTCGCAGTGACTATTTATTCAAGCTGCTCCTGATTGGCGACTCTGGTGTTGGAAAGTCTTGCCTTCTTCTCCGATTTGCAGTAAGTTTTTCCCCGAAAACAGCAAAGTCTATGCTTATATTAATTCAATGTTTTGCACTCAGTGTGACACTATTATAAGTGTAACTATGCAGTGGTTATATTGAGTCAATACACTATGAAGTTATTGTAAACAGGAAGCAATGGTTCAGTGTATCTGAACCTCAATGTAACATGCTCTAACACCTTGTACTAGTAATGACTGACGGTGTGTGTATAGTGAAGCAGGACGCAAACAGGATGTGCGAGCCTCCTAACTCTTGACTGTTTCTCTCTGCAGGATGACACATACACAGAAAGTTACATTAGCACTATTGGTGTGGACTTCAAAATACGAACCATTGAACTAGATGGAAAGACCATTAAACTTCAGATTGTAAGTAACTTACTGCGCATCATTACTTGACAAACACATTACTGCACAATAGCAGCTTTCTTAACAATGAACAGGGCTGAAGCTAATAATTGTTTTCCATCTTGTTTAAAGATTTTTTGTTTTGATTATGATGATTTGATGAATAGTTTAGTTTATGAAATATAAAAAAAACTGTCAGAAATGTCCAGTTACCCCAAAACATTTACCAATAGAGATGTCTGGAGCTAATCTCAAGAGTTGGTATTGGTGCAGATCCAGGTGCAGGTGTCCCTGTCCCCCACCAGCTTTAATTTAAGGGCTCTGTCAATAATATTGTATGAACTGTGTAGCAAATGAAACCATTTTATACATACACATTGACAGATTGTTCCAGCTCTAATAAATCTGACTATCATGTAAAGTGTGGAGTGTTTTTGTTTTTTGACAGTGGGATACAGCGGGTCAGGAGAGGTTTCGTACAATCACGTCCAGCTACTACAGGGGTGCTCATGGTATCATTGTAGTGTATGACGTCACAGACCAGGTCAGTATAACAACATGCCTTTCAGACCCCATCCAACTAGTACATTAACAGATGAGGTGCAGCCTCTGGGATACTTTTATATATTTATTTATATATTATTAACCAATATGACCATTTCTCATATTGTTACAGTACAGTATGTTAGAAATTTTAACAACCCCCAGAGAAATGGGTGTCTGGAAATAGTGCTGTAATATACACAGGTAGACATTATAAAAGTATTTAAGAGAGAAGGTAATGTTCACCACACTCACATCATTTGCTTTCATGTCTCTCTCATGCCTATAGAAGTGATTAAAAAATACAAGGAGAGATTTAAAATGAACAAGAAGCACCCACTGCCACCTGTACGTTGACAGGATAGAGACATGAGGGAGGAGGCTCCACTTGTCTTCATTACATGTTTGAAAAAAAAGAAAAGAGCTCTCCGTTGTAGCACTTTGAGCTGTGCTTGGCTTCACAGAGGTCCTGAAGTATCAGAACAAGCTCACCGTTAATGTTTATCTGTTTCAGGAGTCCTTCAACAATGTCAAACAGTGGCTACAAGAGATTGACCGCTACGCCAGTGAAAATGTCAACAAGCTATTGGTTGGGAACAAGTGTGACCTGACGACAAAGAAGGTGGTGGATTACACAACAGCAAAGGTAAGGCCGCACACACACCAGCTGTTACATGTCATCTTTTTCATTCTGCAGCAGCTTCTTTCTTTAATCCAGTCCTTATTTTCTGTTTCTTGTCATGTCTCCTAGCTAACAGTTTGTATTAGCAGCAGAATGTAGCTGGTTTCCCTTAAAACTTCCCCAGTAGTATAAGAAACTCAGATTTAGTTTGATACATTTTGATTGTTAAAACTTCATGTAGGATGTTAATGCTAGCCTTTGTTATCATTAGCTTTTACTTGCCCAGCATCAAATCACAATGCAGCTTAACAAATCTAATAAATGACACACTGATTTGTATCTTGACAAAGTTTTAGTTGTAGTTTGTTAGTATCCCATTGGTCACGTTAATCCTGCCCTGAGGCTGTGATGGAAGCAGTTATTGGTTGTAGACTAGCAAAAAGTTGGTGTTTAGAAGCAGTTTACCAGGCCAAGAGCCAGTTCTTTGGCAGTTGAAACATAATTAACTGTTTAAAAAATAACTGGTTTGAAATGGGAACAGTCTCTGTCCCTCCTCTGATATTCACTGACATTCAGCACTGCAGCCCACTTCCTGCATCTTCAGAAAGTACTGAGTAGTGACTGGGGATTTTTGATGGGGTAGAACTGTGCCCAGGAACTATACTTCCACACAGGTACCTTGAGTGGAAATGCAGGTAGAGGAACTTAGTTCCACAAAAGGTTCCTGGGCCCAGGGAAAAGAAGCTTAAAATAAACAAGAAACAAGTGAAGCGAAGAAAGTGTTTAAATGTAGTGAATCAAATACATAAGTAGAAGATACAGTAAGAGGAGCTACAGTAGGAGCCGTTTTGAAATGTCCTTATTCTCAAGGGCTTTTAAATTTCGTAGGAATGTTTATGCTGCTGCTCTACGTACAGGTACTGATGGAGACAACAGCTTGAATCATGAAACATCTGGGCCAGCATTTCTCTAAAACACAAAATCTTAACACACCAACCCCAATCAGATCAGACTTCCCAGAACACAAGTGTCCATCAAAAACTCAGTGTGTATTCAGTTCTTGTGTCCTGCTGAATGTCCCTTATTTCCAGCAATTCCACATTGTTTAGAATCCTGTGCAGAACAGTGAATGAAACTTTAGCTGGAGGCTAAAGAACAGATCATTCCACATGGTTCACATACTTCTTCTTGCTACTCTGTTGCTGTGGTTGTTCAGGAGTTCGCAGACTCTCTAGCCATCCCCTTTTTGGAAACCAGCGCCAAGAACGCCACCAATGTGGAGCAGGCCTTCATGACCATGGCTGCTGAAATTAAGAAGAGAATGGGCCCCGGGGCCACGGCTGGAGGAGGGGAGAAGCCCAACGTGAAGCTGACCCCCGGCACCACTGTCAAGCCTTCATCAGGAGGATGCTGCTGAGAGAGAGAGAGAGAGAGAATGAGAAACCACTTCCACTCTGGTCTCTCTCCCTCCTCCCCCACTATGCCCGCTTACTCAGCAGGGTCTGTCAGCCTGGCCGCGCCATCCTCCTTTAAACTCCACTGTGTCCCAGAAAAGTCCCCCCCCCCCCTTCTTCCCGTAACCCCACCCATCCACAGCCACAACCACAACCAGACAGGACAGGGAAGACACGATTGACATGTGTTGCCTGTATTTGTACTGTACATACTGTAGCTGCACTACCAAAACAAATAAAGCATCCTTCTTCTCACACTGTCCTGTTACTGATCACCTGCCCCCCTCCACCCCCATCCCCTTATCTCACCCCAGCCAGACCCCCCCTCCCCCCCATCATCATCCCTCCCATCTCAGACCTCTCAGAGACTACTTTTATTTGGCCCTCTGAACACAGGTTCATGAGAAGAGTGTGTGTGAGTGAGTGAGTGAGTGAATGTGTGTGTTTCTTTGCATTCCTACAGCGGGACGGGGGTGGTGGTAAAAGAATCACTTTGATTCAGTTTCTCCTTTCCCTCTGTGATTTCGTTGCTGTTGGTGTCAGCATGTGTCTGTCTCTCTGTCAGTCAGTCTGTCCCCATTCAAAGATGTTTTGTTTTTTTTCTTCCTCCCTCCACTTCACACCAACCTCTGCACAGCAGTGTGCAGGTGTCCAGCATCTAAAATCTAGTGCAACAGTATATGTACATAAACATTGTATATATATATATGTAAGATCTGATTTGCCAGTTGTTCTGTAGTGTTCAATACTATATTGGGATAGTCTCCACTCTTTTTTTTCTCTGCATTACATTTGTGGCTAAAGACGACTGTAAGTTTGTTGCTCAACATGTAACACTTTAACTGAAAATAAATGTTGTGCTACCAGACTGTATAAAATGACCCGTCTGTGTAGAAAACCTGTTTGAATTATTTATTCTGCATTCATTTTGGCATGTATAAACTGCCACTTCCAGTACATCGGGTCTGTTTGCAAATGACTGTAATCTCAGTGCGGAGTTGCATCTACACAATCCAAGGTTCTCTTGTTTTCATAATAAAGGAACTGAATTCAGTTTGAAAAGAACTCTGGGACCAGTGTTTGCTGTGTGCTTCCAAACAATGCTCTTTTGTCGGGTGGTAACACAAAAGCTGTATCTGTATCTGGACATACAGTAGGAGCCGACATGACCTCAGTCCTAAACTGCGGCTTGTGTGACGTTGCTGAACACAAGCTGCTTCTCCACACACAGGAAGTGTTTGAATCACTGCAGCGTCAGCTAACGACAGCAGAGAGGAAACACCCCGAGCCAGAACTTCTCTAAAGCTACACTAACTCAATATTCAAGTAAAAGTGCACAAATTTGCCTAAAGTACCCTTTAAAGTTTTTACTTGACAGTACTAGGTACATGCTCTAAAATTTATTTAAAGTACAGAAGTATGAGTCCTAAGAAATTGCTTTGCTTTAAGTATTGAATACAGTGCAGTTAATTAATAAAAGTCGAGTACAGGTTTGTTTGATAAATTGCCAAATGTGAACATTACTACAAAACATACAAATATAAAATAAAAATAAAGGTCAACAATTTGAACAAAAACTCATATTTAATACAAAGTTATTAATAATTTTGTTTGATCTGCAAAAGTCACAAGTATCTAGTGCTATGAAATAATTATAGTGGAGCAGAAGAAACATAAAATGGAAATACTCTTAAGTACAAGTACCTCAACATTTTACTTAATACTTACGTATTGTAAGTAATCTGTTTCTTGTCATCTCTAACAAATGTCTTAACACAAGTACTGCTCCACAGATACTCCCAGAGGTGAAAAGTTCTGTACCTAAGTGTGTTTACTTAAGTGCTGTAGTTTTTAGTATGTCACTTTACTTTATATACACACACATATATATTGTATATATGACTTCACTACATCCCAGAGGTACATTTCTTACTTTTACACCACTGCATTAGTTTAGTGACTATAGTTACTAGTTGCTTTTCTGAATCTGACCTGTAAAACAACTCTGATTCAAACACATGCTCATCAAACAGCATATAAGCTGTCAGAAGCTCCATCTTTACCAGCTGTAACATTAAAGTGATGAATATGATCATGTGTCTGTAATTATAATCCAATAATATCATATTCATTCATGTGAAACGAGCCTCCAGAAATTACTTTACTTTTGGTACTTCATGTATTTTTTTACTTGAGTAAACTTTGGGACACTTTAAATACTTGTACCAGAGTACATCTATACCATGATATTGCTACTTTTACATAAGCAAATGATCTGCGTACTCCTCCCACCACCTCGTGTCCTCACAGCATCAGTGGACAGCCAGGATTGTATACAAGTGTAATTTTTTTACCCATACACAATACTGAATTTGCCCTTTCTTGCTTTTATAACTGAAATCCAACAAATGCTCTTTATTCTAACAAAGTCCCTGAACTTTGCCCCCCCTAACTCACTATGACCTGACTCTGTATCTTTCTTTGGAGATGGAGGATGTCCAGCAGCATCAAGACTCTTACCTGGAACCATCAGCAGTTGTTTTCCATCATAACTGGCTGCTAACCCAAAGTGGCTTGACCTCCACTTTACTAGAAATGTGGGCACAGAGACTAAAACCACACTGAATTTGATTCAGCATTCATTACTTTATCAAAGCTGTGAGAAAATCAGGCTGTAAAAATGTAAAAAAAACCAAAACAAAACACATAATAGTGTCATGTTCTACACTACAGATCAGACTCTGTCTGATATCACACATTATGCCTCTTCCAAAGAAAAAAACAATTTGTTTCATTCACAGAAGATGCATTAATAAAGTCTCCTTGTTGTGTCTTTAAGTGACGGGTTGATCAGTAAATCACAGAATGAACAGTAAAAAGATTTGAAAAGTTACTGCTTGTTAATCCACACCCAACCCGTGGCCACACATTCCAGCTCTTGTCCATACGAAGCCCTGAAAAGGTCACGATGGCGCTGACATTTTTTTGCAGGCCAACCCAGAAGTCAGCATCACCCTGGTTCCCTCGACAAAAAGCCAATTGGATTTTTCCTACTGGGTTTTGAATTACTGCAGTAAGTAGTAAAAACCTTTGTGAGAAACAAAAGTTTATTACACCTACTAGTTTTGTGCAGCCTTTTATACGTACTTAGGGCATGAGCATGTCCCCTTTCATGCAGGCTGTCATGCTTCTACAGTAGCCCAGAGTGGACAAACCAAACACTGGCTCACGTTTTGCTTGAATTAGTCTCACATAGTAAATCAACTAACTACATCCACTTTCTAAATATGTAGCTATCTAAAGTAGCTTCCTCACGTTTATATGTTTAATCCTCGATGACACCTCATGTTGTAGGCTCGCTCACACTTGGAAATGGGAGTGTGAGGGGTGCTCATAAGGCTGCATTCCGCAATCTCACCACTAGATGTCGTTTTATCTTCCACATTTTACTCACTGTACCTTTAAGACATGTAAACGCTGCAAAAAGTGATGACTTTTCTACTGATGATGGTTTTTATGTTGTAGAACGAGATGTGACACCTCGTGTTAACCACTCATTTTGATGCATCTAACTAAAAACACACTGACTTTGGGACGAGGGAGCCTGAAGTGTTGCTAAATGCTAATGCTAAATAGTTTCAGGGTTTTAGGACTCTGCTAAGGTACACTATTCCTGTATCTGTACTAATATTTTATGTCCCAGTGTGGACACCATAGGTTAAGGTGATGCAACTTTAAAGGAGTGAGAGCCATCTATGAATGGAAACAATTCCACAATTGAAAGTGTGACTGGAAACAAGAGCTGGAATATGAGAGACTCTGCACTTAAAGGCCCGACCAAGCTTCACTTTGAAAAATCAATTATTTATTTATTAATTAGGCAAAGTAGTAAGAAATCTAATTGTCTCTGAAGATTCTCAGTCATCCAGGTGATGGTTATTCACACTGGCTTATTCCACAGAGCAGTAATGGGAGATATACTTCAGTCCCCATCCTGGCTACAGAGACCCTATTCTGTTAATGGCTGATAGAATATTAATGTGCACACAATTCTTACAAATACAACAGTGACAGTAAGTGTGAGCACAGAAAGCAGTGCAATATTACGACAAAAAAAAAAAACAAGTCCAGGGGTCTGTCCAAAAGTCCAGGAGTCTGTTCACAGAGTGGAACCTTGTACCTCCACAAGATGTGGGTCATCCTCTCTGCTCTTCTGGACCAGACTGGACTGACTGGGCTGGGTCAGTCTGTCCATTGCAGACAGGATGGACGAGAGAAAGAGTTCAGTTTGGGTCTGCAGCGCTCCAGACTGCCTCTCAATCAGCATCAGGGTGTCTCTTAAAACTGGAGAGGAGAGAGAATACAAAACAGACTTGTTGGTTAAAAAAAACAATGAGATGACTGAATTTTTGGGTGATAATGTTGCACATTAGGGACTGACGTGGAGACGTGGTGTTGATGCAGCTGAGGAGAAGCTGTCCTGTTTGCAGAACGCAGGAGGTCAGGGGCCGATGGATGCTCACCTCTCTCTGAAAACTCTGAAAACAAGATCACATCCCTTTGTATCACTGCTGGCGTTGTTTTCCCTGCTGACTGATTTTAATCAGGGAACACAGCAACTTCAGTCTAGACCTAGTCCAGTGACAGGTTATTCATTTTGATAATCAGTTTAGATTTTGTGTGGCAAAAATATATTAAGAGGGCCTGGTCCCCACCTGATACTCAGCGAGAGATGACTTGACACTGTCGATGTTCACTGTGGGAGCAGCCAGCAGCTCCATCTTCTCCGACACTGTGTACAGCTGCTGGATGAGCTGCTCCAGGTGTGAACAGAAAACCTGGAACATACGCCATATGTGGTGTGTACTGGAAATAAAACTCCACCGTTGCACTGTATCATCCTGTCAGTTCATATTTATACCTGGATGTGTCGCATCAGGGAGTCACTTTGCTCTTGGTTCTCCTGCCTGCTCCTTTGGTTGTCAGGCAGGGTGAGGCCACACAGCTGTTCAACCAAAGCCTTCACCTCCCTGACACTAGGCTGAGTCAGTCCCACTTCTCCAACCAGCTCCATAGAGGCTCCACAAGTCCCTCTGTGATGAACTGCAGATGGACAGGAGATGGAGTTTGGAAGATGTAATGTTTCAGTGCTGCAAGTACGACAAACATAACACATGGTGTTTGCACAGAGGACAGAAGTCTCAGGGACAGACGCGTCAGGACCTAGACGAATAAATCCAAAACTCTCTGTGCATAGATACTACTAGAGTAGAGAGTTTTAATTATAGCCTCCATGTAACACTTACACAACACGTACCTGTCTGAGCAGCACTCCTCTCCTCTCTGCCCAGCTCATCTTCTCCTTCCTCCATGTTTTCAATGATGCCCTCAGACTCTTTGTCTTCAGCCTCCGCATCCTCCTCATCATTTTCAGCATCTTGTTTCTCATGCCGAGTGATGGATGAGAGGATGGAGGTGGTTCCTGGTTCCAGAGATTCCCAACTGGCTCTGACAGGCTGGCTCAGGTGGGTCATCACCTCCCTCACCTGCAAACAGGGATTGTATACTTTCAGTCTTTAACTGACAAAAGCTGATGGGTTCACAAACACAAAGGTGTGCTAGCAAGTTGCTGCATTGTGGTAAGCCTTCTGTAAAAATAAAATATTTGTTGCATTATGTCTGAATTCACACCTGAATATCCACCTTCAACAGGATGAGCAGTCTGGTATGTTGTTTTATTTAGTTTTTCCAAGTTTACTGTAGCTGAAATTTATTTATTATTTATTATATACTATGTCCTTTTTAAGTCATGTTACCTATATTACAATCCTAAAAAAATCTTAAACTTACCCATCATTTACTGTGTATTCATGTGCATATTAATTTGCAGAGGATTGGCTGCTGTTGCTGGTTCATGGTTGTGTCCATACTACATACTACATGTCAGATCAACTAAGCTGCAAAAAGAAACTGTATGTATACTGTATATACAGTATCAGTCAGAAATTCAGCTACTTTTAGTGGTTTTTCTTTCTTTGTCATTTTCCACATCGTGGAATAAATTGAGGCCATCAAACCTTTAGATTTCTCAAAGATGCCACTTTCTTTGCCTTGATGTGGTAATCACCTATAGTTAACTGGTGTGCTTTGTCAAAGGTTAACTAATGACATTTCTTTCCTTCATAATGTGGTTGAGGCCATCAGTTGGCTGGAAGACAGCAAACAGCTCTATTCAACTAGTGCAGCAATCCATATCATGACAAGAAAGAGAACAACAGTCCATCATTACTTTAAGACAAGAAGGTCAGTTAATCCAGAACTTTGGAAGTCTCTTGCATACAGTGACAAAATCTGTCAAACACTGATGAAACTGGACCTCATGAGAACCAGCCCAAGAAAGGAAAACAGAGTTAGCAGCCTCTGAAACCGTGTTAGCACCACCACAGACTGTAGCTGCTAGTATCTGCATGTGTGGTTCCCTCCGTAAAGCAGGAAGGAGAAGGTGTGGGGGTGTTATGTTGCTGACACTGTTGGTGATTTATTCAAGGGAACACTTAACACACATGGCAACCAGTTTATGCTTTGTCTTACTACATTATTCGATTTGCTTATATATCTGTTCCATAGTTGCAGTACTGACCTGACGGGAAAGCAGCTGCAGCTCCTCCAGATGTTCTGGAAGAGGCCAAAACTCCTCGTCCACCTCCCCACCCACACACCTGGACCGAGCAAGGACACTGGTGGAGCGGATAAATCCAGTGGAGGTGGAGGAGGTCAGTGCAAGGTCCTGATGGCTGTCACTGTCACGCCTGTAATGATTCAGTCCACGTCTGTCATTACTGCAGTCCAAACTGTCCAAAGACAAACCCACTGGGTTTTTTAAGGAGAGTGGGGGGCTGGAGGCCAGATCATCTAAGGATCTGGTGAACCCTGGCAGGTCACATGACCTATGACCTGCACCAAGAAGGCTTCTTTCTCTGGGCTTCGATGTGCCGCTCACAGAAAAGTCCAACATTGACAGGCTGGTGGAGCTACAAAGGTGTTCCAGTTCAATTCCTGAGTCCTGGAGATCTGTTTGCAGGATAGAGTCTTCCTGGAGGTCAGAACTGTCCCATGCACTGACACCCTGTCCTGGTCTCAGAGGGTAAGTGTAGTCCAGCAAAGCCTGGTACTCCCTGTTTGGGTCCCAGTCTGAAGAGTGTCTGTCTGCAGTGGGAGGCGATGTTTTAGGGATAGCACAGGCCCAGTAGTTTGACTGATAGGGAGTCATGGGTTCTCCTTTTGAGTGTCCTCCATGAGAGGATATTTTGTTCCCCTCTGCCCCTCTCCCCTCCCTACCCCCAGGCATGTGTTGCCTCTCGCCTGGCCTGCAGTACCCTGAGTGAGCATTGTAAGTTGGATACAGGACAGTGGAGGTCAGGCGTGGCCTGAGTCTCTGGACCTCCAAGATGGGGCTTGAGAGGCTCAGCTGAGCTGATCTGCTGCTAGAGACACATGATCCAAGAGCAGGTCCCTCATGGCAAAACCTACCCTTCAGCTCTGAGATACCCAAGGGTGAATCGAAGTCTTCTCTAGTGACTGAAGGAGGTGAGACGTCCCTGTGAGGAAGGCAGAAACTCTCTAGGGTCAAGTCCACTTTTGATCTGGTGTGGAAGTGTCCGTCAGGCTGTTCTCTTCTGCTAACACCAGACTGTTTCTCCTACAAGTCAGAAAACGGACGAAATGAAACAATGATCTGATGTATTTTTGTGAGAATGCTCCAAAACAGAGATTCCCAACTCTTGTCTTCAAGGATCATTGCCCTGCTTGTTTTCCAGCTATCGTTGCCCTACCCACTGTGTGTTCTGTCAATCACAATCTAGAAGACACCATGTCAGATGAGGCTGGAGCAGGTATGAATTAGGATCTTTCAGGGCAGTGGCTCTTGAGGTATAATTTTCAGGGTGTCTTTCAAAGACTGGTGGTGTGTCTAGGTGTTTAATGGCATAATGAAAGTTGCTATCTTCATTATGTTTTTCATGATTTGTGCCAGATATATAGAACATGAAATGAGATATTTTCATGAGATGAGATCTAGCAGACTGACGCTGCCTTGATAAAAAAGGATGTGTTGGACGTGTGACGCACTGACAGGAGTGTGTTGTGTAACTGTAGCAGAAGATGTGAGCTCGTAGGCTTTGCCTCATGCTCATCATTGTTTATTTTTCTGACAGTTGTCCTAATATTCTATCACAGATATTTATTCTACTATTTCAAGCACACGACTGACATGTAACACTGCCACAGCGTTCACATAACACACATATCTAAAACGGTCTGCAGTTACTAGAACATGCTGAACTATTTCCTCTAGAAGACTATTATATATTCTCTGTGCTTCTCACCTTCTCCGTCTGCTTCACTGGATTTGTCTTCTTTAAGATAGATATCTGCTGCTCTGCAGAGAACAGAGGCTTCCTCACCATGTACTGCTTGTCTGTCAGATACCTGGACGTAGGCGCAAGAGTAACACTCTTGCGTCCTCTGTCTTGTACTGTCTTGTTGTCTTTTGCAGTCAGACTCGAGCATCTCCTGCTGTACTTAAACTCTGGGAAAGTCTTCCATCGCTTCTCGCATCCCTTGGATTCCATTGGACAAAAGAAATGTGGGACGTTTCTGTTAACTAAAGGAACAGAACAAATTTCAGTGTTATACTTTGTTGGCTAAGAGAAGTTAAGACGTCTTGACACAAGAAATAAGTGCATATAGTATCATCCTAAGCCTGGTGAGAGTCCAGGCTCTTTTAACTTTCTTACTTGTTTAGGTAATTCTTTATAATGTGAAGCCACAATGTATTAGGAACAACCTAAACTGAGAGAACTGTTTTGTTTACAGGTTCTTTTTATGTAACCACTCATGCATTTAAATCACAATCAATCACAAATTACAAGTGCAGCCACTTTTGTTGCAGCAATTACAGGTAAACTGGACTTTTGTTCCTGTATCTACCTGTTAAACTTTTAAATTATTATCCAGTACCCTACGCTTACACTAAAACCATAATACAATTACTGTAAAATGGTACAAGTTTAGTGATGTTGCACAAGAGCATACTCAGTATTGTTGCATGTCTCAGTGGCATACACTATACACACTTCCAGCTGCTCAGTCAGTGGACAGCCTCTGCCTTTTGTTGTGGGATCACTAAGCAGCAGGTCTGAGAAGCATCCAGTTGGGTCCAGACAGTGTAATGATATGCTGCTCCTCACCTGACTGATCTCATTAAGACTGCATGCTCAGGCCTGCCCGTGCTCACCACGCGAACGAGGAAGAACACTGTGTGTCCAGTGGGTCAGTGCGCTCGCAGCCACAGGCACATCATGTGGACAGATTACTGCTTTGTGGAAACAATGCTGTCTTCACTCGACCGTTCGAGAATAATAAAGCTTTGTTCTCTGTAACTTCCCTTTTTACCGTGTTTCAAATCCCTATAAGTCAACATCTGCTGGTGGTGAAAAAAAAGCTGCTTCTGGAGAGAACATTTCCTCAGTGATGCTGTTCAAATATCACACTTAAAGGGTCAATTTGCCCAAATAATAATAATAATGATAATAATAAAAACCTTGCAAAAACACCAGCTCCATAAAACCTGCACTGACTGGATCTTCCATCATGTTCAGCAGTAGGTCACTACTTAGTTGTATTTATGAATTCATTTAACATACTAACTTTAATTTCCAGAGTAAAATATATTTCCACAGCTCTGATGGAGCTCAGGACTGTACTTGATGTTGACCTGTGTAACAAATGATGTGACTGTAGCTTCTATACTGAAACTGTGTGAGAGCTGTGAGAGAGAGAGATCATATGGAGGCTCTGACCCAGGGGCCCTCGGACCTCTTGGGCCCTGTGCGTCACTAAGTCAGAACATCAACATATAGCGTGTGAAACACAGAGTGGGCGTAACCATGGCAACGGGCAGATACACCAAACACCTGTGACCTGTACAGGAAGAAGAGCCGCTGTCAGCAGAGCTGTCGGGCATGATGCCTCACAGCGCGTTTAAAAGCTCGTTTTATTCAGCTCCATTCAACTGCTGACTAGAAAAACCTACACGTGAAGATGAGAAATATTTAAGAGACTGAATAAAACCTGAAACATTAAAAAAAAAAAGAGAAAAAGATACGTAACAGCAGCGATAATCCTGATCTTACTGTAATATGAAAAATGTGCAACACCAACTCATTTCAAACATCTCGGATGTGTTTTTGCTTTTCGGTAGCTGGAGATAACTAGTGGAAGACAACCGAAGACATTTTGCAGTTCCTTAACATTTTCTACTACGTTCGGCACCGTTATTGTCCGCCGGGTTCTTCACTTTCACCACATCCATCGTTTCCAGTCATTAGCCCTGATCCAGCGCACACTGACGTTCCTGGTTTTGGACGGCGGAAGTCAGCCAGCGTTCACTTCTGGAAAACGTATCGGCGCAGTCCGACTAACAAACTGCTGAAACAGCCCTTTAAAGTCTTCCTCACAGAGACAACAAGGCAAGCAGCAGATATTTCTATATTTACCTCATTTAGCGCTGTACTTTAGCTCGTAGCGTCCAGTTGTAGCTTCTCGCTGTCGCTTTGTTACAGCCTCCTTCCTCCACCCGTGCTGCCTTCACGTACCTCGCCTCAAATCCGGTCATTCACCACTCGTTGCTAAATAGAAAACAGTCAGTGACAGTTTTCCCGAATTACTCGTCCTTAGTTATAACGGTTAATATCCACTGGACTTCATACAAAAAACTCTTTTCCTTTTCGGCTTTAATTTCAATTACTTTTGAGTATGAAAAATGAATAATTACAACGTTGCTTATAGTATGAAGGCAAAGTAACGCACACATAACCCCTTTAGTGAGAAAAATAAAAGACAACACACCACATATCTCACCGTATTTGTACCTTTAATAATAATAATAATGTACACATGTATGTTTATAATTCTCTTACTTTTCTGAAACTAAGTCTTGCGGAAAATACAGTTATTTATGGGTGTAATGATTCCTGGTTTTCGAGCCACAGTTTGTAATCTTGCGAGTTGGGAGCTTTCGAAATGCAGGTGACCCTGAAGGCAGCAGCTGACGCTCAGCTCATGCTGGTCACTTACACTTTTACTTTCTTAATGTGCAGCCCCCACACAAACATAAATGTGTTCCTCTCACAGCAACAAATATCAGATTTCTGGGATATTGTATCAAATCTGCAGGTGTCAGAGATCAGCTATTATTAACATTATAAATATTGTGTCATCATTCTGGAGGATTTTGTCTCTGAATCACTACACCCTACTTCAAGACATGACGAAGAAGTCCACACAGCGACCCTTTCTCTCCCAGTCTCCGTAGCGGGTTGGCTCTGGACCCCGAGGACCCCCCTTCTCCTTGGTTACAGGGTTCACATCATCAGGAAACTCTGGAACAAAGTATTTTACAGTAAAATATGTTCATGTTTATGTACGAGACAATGTGAACTAATGAAACATGCTGATTACACTATGATCACAGTTTCATTACTGGTGCACTGATGAGGAATGTCAGAGCCAACACACAGATATACTGTGTATGATTTTGTACAGTTCTTTTTATTGGATAGTTACCATTCAGTGGTAACTTAGATTCTACTTGGTCTAATAATTCAAAAGCACAGAGATCACATACATTTCAAAGAACTTGTTTCAGAACTTCAGAACTGATAGCTGGATTAGAAACATTACTGCTACAACGAATGAGTAAAAGAGTAAAATCAGGTCTCACTGATCCTGCTTCATTCTCACTTTCTAGCACATCTTTGCTCTTCTCCTCGGCGCTGTCAAAACGACCTTGTGGGGTTTTCGCTTTCTTCAGCGGCTCCTGGTCCTTCGCCGCCCCGCTAGCTGCCCGCGAACACCCCGACCAACACACAGCGAGGACACCTTCAGAGTACAAACCAGAGACGACACACGTAACTCGAGCTACACTAACACTACATCCAACCTGTGCGTTTAACATTACGTATATGTTTCTGCTCCGCGTCTGACACACGAAGACAACATGAAAACAGCAGCTTCGTGAGACTGACCTGTGAGGATCCGGTTCACTGTCACACTCTGACCAACGACGTTTCTGCTGGTTGAAGCCAAGAAACACCGCAGAACAGACATGACTACAGCTTCAGCGCTCTGCTCCCACACACGGAAAAGTCGTTTTTGTTTGTCGCGCGACAAACACGCAATGTTCGTCATCATCCAGCGACGGAAAATAACAACAAACCAGTGCAATTTATTTTAAGCGCCAGCAGAGGGAGACACACCGCTGTATTTAATTTTTTAAATATTTTTATTTTAGTATCATCTGAATCACTATTAGGCCTATTCTAATGAGTGACTGCAGAATAAAAAACAAAAGGCATTATTAGTACTACATTTATTTTAATGTATTGATCTAATGTATGACTTCCCCTAAATATCAATTTCATTTCACGCTTTCACGACTTTAATGATTAAAAATCTCATAATATTAATAATAATAATATTAAAGTCACTGATTAACATGATTTATCTTATTAGATAGATGTCTAATCTAATCTAATAATAATTAATCTAATAATCTACATTTGGCATTACTGTCTACATAGACAGTAATGCCAAATGTAGATTATTCTGGTAGCCAGTGCCTAACGTCTTCCACCTTAACTGGAATCTACAAACCAACAAAGAAATGACATACTGTGACATACAGCATGTTTATACTACTGTATAGTGTACTTGTAGGAGTATATTCCTACATGTCTGACATAGTGTGTCACACTAACTCTAGCTATTACTTAGTCATATTTAAGAGGGAATTATTCTGTCACATGTTGAGGTGACACATGCTCATTTATTGGAAATCAAAGGTTGAGCTGCTTCAGTAATGTGGCTTGATTTGTTATTGTGAAATGAGTGGTGTGCTTCAGAGAGTTCAGGATTACACTGGAGCTGCAGCTCACTTTAATATTTCCATGACCAAGTGTGAAGATGATCAGCAAAAAACCTGGAAAGATCTGGTAAGTGCATCTTAGAGTTCAGACAGTAAACCCTATCAATATTCTACACAGTGTTTGTGTGTCCACGTTCTTAAAGTGTCATTATATGCTAGAGCATTAAGATTCCATGCATGTGGAGAGATGACAGCACAGCATGTCTGCTTTCATGGTTAACTGGTGTCAACTACCGAGAAGAAGAATCTCTGTGGTTCTTTCCAACACGCTTTATCTATATCAGCCCTGGTGACCACTTTTTCTCCCTGGGGGTAAAATCAAGTGTGTGTGTGTGTGTGTGTGTGTGAGACAAGAGGAATTCCACCAGGTTTTCAGTGTAGCTCAACTCCAGCAGCTCAACGCTGATAGTTCTGAGTGGATGATGAAATTCTCCTTTACATTCCTCTTCAAGCTTTTAGAGAGCAGTCCTGGAGAATGTCACAACAGACACACACACACACACGCACACATATGCACAAACACAACCACACTGCCAAACAGCTGGCTCAGCATGCTGTGTAGACTCCAGCGCGTACCCAAAACTTTTGGGACAAAAATCCAGAACAAATACAGAGCGAAAACAAAGGGAATGTTGCATTTAGGTCCATACGGTGAACACAAACACCACTAAAATGGATAATATTACCCTGCTGCCTTCTGAATGTAGTAATAGTTAGTAGCAGTTACCTTGTGTTGAAACTGATGGTCTGATCATTATTTTCAGTTGTGTATTAATATCTTTTTCATAGCTCTGTAGCTGATGAAGATCCATGACTCATGCACAGCATAAAAAAAAGCAAAGCAGAATCAGGGTGACAACAAGAAACAGTGGACTGAATTCTTTTGCATTCACGTTTACACCAAGTGACAAAATGTATATGTGGAACATTAAGATGGTTTCCACTGAGCAAAATAAAAGTTGCATAAGGAAAATTACATTATTAGTGCAACGACTATCAAATATTTTCCTTATCAAACAATCTGCACATTTTATATCTGTAAAATCACAGTAAATCATTTTCCCACAATCCAAGCAGATGTCTTTAAATGCCTCATTTTTAACGACCAACAGTCCAAAATCCAAAAATGTTCAGTTATGACAAAGAAAAGAAAATTCTCACACTCCAGAAGTTACAAGCAGCAATATTTGAAAAAACAAAACAAAAAAACAGTTAAAGTAATTAATTGAATTGTCAAAATAACTGGCAATCAGTTTTTTGTTAAACACCTAATGTTAATGCTTTTTCCTAAAAAATGTATCTGATTAAGATTAATCAGGGATCATCATCATTATCAATTCTGCTAACACACACACACACACACACACACACACACACACAGACAGAAAGATAAATGACCCGTGGTCTCTGTGGTTGCTCACGTGTCTGAAATGATCTGTTTTCACAGCTCACACGCTGGTGAACAATAAGAAAATACAGTCTGTAAGACATTTGTATAAAAAAATAAGAGTTTGATGAAATGTGCTAAACTGTTACATGGAGCCAGAAAGTACCATTAAATCTTCTCCCTCTTTTAATCAGATGCTTGCTGGCCATTAGGTCCAGTTATCCATAAATTATAAAATGGTCACATATGGTCAGTGGGTGCTGTAAATCATCACATGGAGTCTGATGTGTTGGTTTATATGTTTGAATTCATACAAAGGTGCTAAAACAAGTGCTCTGTTATTTTACAGTTGAGTAAAAAGTCCATTAACATGGCAGATAAATACTGACAGGTTGATATGAAAATATGCTGTTTATGAAATATCCAGTCTCTTATGAGTAAACTGTTACCTCACTAGTGCCAGTCTGTCCTGGTCATCTGGTTTTCTGTTGCACACAGTTCATGATGCCTCCAGATAACTCCAACTGAAAAGAATCAGCCCTAGAGTCTAGTCTGTGCAGGGCTGAGGCAAGGACTACGTCCAGGCCTCTGACAGATCAAACTGTGGACCCCCATTACATGGGAGCAGCGCTGTGGGAGCCTACGTGCATCATGTGTGTTGTTATAGCTGCAGTATCCGTGTGTGTCTGACTGCGGGAGGGTGATAATAATTGCAGGGAGACGACTTGATACCCAGCATCTATCAAACGGTGCCCTGCATCGGGAGCCTCCTCCGCACGGAGGCACACAGCGCGGCCACAGCCCGTGTCTCTGCCGTCCAGCAGCGTGTCGATGCCAGCTGGAGGCCGGAGCGTTGGCTTTACTCGCAGGCCGACACAGTGCTGATCTTGGCGGTGTTCTCAGTCCAGGGCTGCAGGTTCTGCAGGGCGAACAGAGAGCTGTTCTGCAGGCACAGCGGATCCGGAGTCACCGGCTGGTTGATGGTCTTCTGGAAGGCCTCCTGCTGCAGCTGCAGGAGGATCCGGTTGGCCTGTTGCCGCTCCGCCTCCCGCTCCTCCGCCGTCTGCCGCCTGCAGCGACAAGGAAACACCGCGGAGGACTCATACATGCAGCCACACTGTGTACGCTCCTCTACAGGCCATATAACACGGAGTATAGCTTAATAGGCGAAAATAATAATAATGTGATAACTAATTATTATCACATATTCTTTTTAATTATTATATAATGAATATAGACTTCATAGACTTTATAATAATAATAACAATAACAGCAATAATAATAATAATGTGATAACTAATTATTATCACATATTCTTTTTAATTATATACTGAATATATATTATTAATAATAATAATGTTGTTGTTATTATTATGAATTGTAAGTTATTTGTTATTAGTGCATATGCAATCATTTTATAACGTTTATTTTAAATATATGGTCTAGGGTATTTGATTCTATTAATGAAATTGTTTATCCTTTATCCATCCTTTAACTTTAACTTTCAACCTATTGTTACTTAATTCATTTATTAAATTAATTTATTATATACAATTATTCATTGTTAATCAAATAAATAAGAGCATATTTATTTTATTAAAGCAGCTTATTTCTGCTCCACATGCTCCAGAAGGAGCAGTTTGACACTAAGTTTAAAGGAAGCGTCCCTCATTCAACACATGGCTATTTCACTCTGAGTTCAGTTTATTAGGGACACCTTGCTAAAACTAAAGCAGTCTAATAAATCAGGTGTTTCTATTATTTTGTCTACAGCCTTAATATCAATAGTTATCAATTAAATAAGGTCACATAATAACTGCAGTGGAAGATGGTTAGTGTATGATAAATATTTTTCAAATATTGGACTGTAACAGTCAGCTTAAACAATTTTCAGGTTTGGTCCAGTGGGACCCCTTGGCCCTTTAAAAACCACTGGAGGTTCCTAACAGCACCTTAGGAACCAAAGGGACCAGTCCTGCATAAAGGAAGTGTGTTCACATTAACAGTTAAAAGTAGCAAAATAAGCAGTTTCACCTCCATTTGGTTCGTCTGTTCTGGAACCAGGTTTTAACCTGAGCGTCAGTCATCTTCAGAGCTTTGGCCAGGGCAGCCCGCTCCGCAGAGGCCAGGTACTTCTGTCTGTGGAAGCGTTTCTCCAGCTCGCAGATCTGCAGCCGCGTGAAGGATGTCCGGGGCTTCTTCTTCTTAGGAGGAGTCCGGTTCTGGTAGGGATGACCTATGCGACGTGCCACAGTGAGGGGTGAGAGGGACACTGGACAGGACAGGATAGATCGGAGTAGGAGATGGAGCAGAACAGGACAGGACAGGAGAGGACAGGACAGGTCAAAGCATTACAGGGCGAACACAGGGCAAAGCAGCAGCATGGGCACTGTGGAAGACTCTACATAAAGTACCATAAAAATAAAGACCTTCTGTATATTTGTTTTACACACAGTTCTAATATTGTCTATAGAACATAAACCATCCTTTAAAGAATGAAATATAACTGTAGGAAATGATGTCACACAATCTGACAACTCTGTCTTTTTTCCGTCTTTTCTATTAATTTAGGCTACATGTTCATTTATGTGCCATAACCACAGAACATTTGAAAAATACTCAATATGCATGGCATATTGTGTTCTGCATGAGTTTGACCAAACATCAATAATATATCAATGTATATATCAATATCAATATATCAATAATGATAATAAGTCAAGTATTCTGTTGTGAATACACATACAGTGCCATGAGTTTGTTACGGATGATGGGTTTGCTGAGGAGTGAAGGTGCAGACTGAACAGCTACAGACAGAAGAAGAAGCAAAGTGCAGCAGGGACAGCTTCAGAAGACACAGCCTGGTTACACAGCTCCCACAATAATAATAATAATGATAATGAAAAATTATTAGCATTATTATTATTACAATAATTGACAAGTTATTGCAGTGAAATTGGGTCATTACTGGTCGTTTTTTCCATCAGTGATTACTACTCATTCTTACTGTATTATACTGTGTCTCTTATTAATAAATATAACAGCTTCAGTAAAATTCATGTTAAATGTGATATTTTCTGTGTATTCAAACTGAAACGACACTTATTGTCAAAGGTTGATGATTCTTTGTAATAACTTTGTAATAGAAATATATATTTCAGATAGAAAAAAACATTTAAGAAAGCAATTATTATTTTTATTATTATCATCATTATTATTTTCTTTATGTTAAAGTTTTTGGCTCTTCTGTGTCTCACAGCAGCCATTTGATTTTGAAATGTCCGTCAGTACGAGTCTGCCGGCTTTAGTGGCACAGATCCAGCTAAAATAGATTTTTAAAATGTAGAAATAATCAGGAAGCTCTCAGACAGAACATCTTCAGATGAAGAAACAGGGAATTTGTCAGTATTTGCTCAGTGAAACATGGCTGCGTTATGTATTTGTTAAAAGACTGGTGAAATGATTTACACAGAAAGAGACAGTAGCTATGGGCCTAGCGTAGCTTTTTTATGTTGTCTTATTTCTTTCATTATATTATATTATATTATATTATATTATATTATATTATATTATATTATATTATACCTGTGAACCTGTCTTTGGTGTACCGTCGGTTGCTCTCCATCCAGGGGAAGGTGAGCGTGGTCAGGTTGTTCATGTTCCCGTTCACCGGCGGCACAGAGGAGTTCCCGCCGCCCACAGGCCGGTGCGCGGGGACACGGATCACCCCGGCGGCGTTCACGTTAGTCCCGTTCACGTTTACGCCCATGTTCATGTGATAAGCCCCGCCGAGGGAAGCCATGCCGCACGAGCCGCCGGTGCCGTTATATCCGGTGTTTCCGCACGTGAAGCCGCCGTTCCCGCCGCCGCCGCCGTAGGCCGAGTGTCCGTAGTCCGGCTCGTGCATCCTCGCGCCCAGCATGCAGCTCTGCTCCACGTTGCTGAGGATCTGATCGATGCCGAAGCTGATGGGCTCCACGTGCGGGTGCTGCTGCAGATGGGCCCCCAGTAGCCCTATGTGCTCCATGGCGTCCGCGAGCCCCACGCTCCGGCGCGAGGAACACAGGTTGCTCCACGCGCAGCTCCCTGGACTCTGCGCTGTCTGGGCTTTCTGCTGCTCGCGATGCTGGTCGTTATCTAGTGAGCGCGAGGGTGTGCGTCCATGTGTGTGTGTGCGCGTGCGGAAGAGCGAGGCTGGACTGCCTCCCTCCCTGTGCGCGAGGACATCAATCAAAGTGCCAAATAGACAGCGCGAGATTAAGCTGCGACTTTAGGAACACGGCTGTGAGAACTCTGTGATGGTTTATCCTACACATGTTAAAA
>JAUBNQ010000007.1:1678084-1693937 GCA_032353495.1 Ctenopoma kingsleyae | reverse complement strand
ACTTGGAGAAAAGCATTCAGTTTTGTGACTGTAGTGTTATTAACATTTTCATGGTTGGTAGGATCAGGCATTCACAGCTCTGGCTTAAGGTCAGAGAAAGACTGTAAGCTGGCTTAAAGAAAAATGTAACAGTCACTTCATGCACAACAACTTTATTAGACAAAACTATGATCTTTCTCTAACTCTAACTAAGTTGTATACTTGCATTAAAAAGAATCAATGTTCTGTTGCACTAATCATTGACGACTGTTTCTCTCACCATATTTGCAAGGCTTATATCTTCTCAACAACCACAAGAAGCAAAGTTTAAAAAGACATCACTTTCTCCATCTTTCACTGACAAAGAGAATATTTCCCTTCCCTTTCTTGTCCACATTCTTTATTCCTCATCCAGCCCCATGTGTCCCAACCAGTGTTTTTCAACCTTGCAGAAGCGAAGACATCTCATCGCAATTTGTCCAAATCACAGCGCAGCCCTGGTGTAATGAGCGGCCAACCACAGCTATGATGATTACAGCGTCAGCAGTGGCTGGCGGGGCCACAATAATGACTGGTGGGAGCTGACAGGACGGGCAGGAAGAGAAGGTGAGCAGGAGGGAGCATGAATGGGAAGATGAGGGAGAGAAAAAAATGCTGCTGGAGGAGCTTTACTTGTCATGTTTTCATTGTTCTAATAGTTTTTACATAATCTGTGTCGTGTTTCTTGTGACCCCTGCAGTTCAGAAAACCAGGCAGCATGAATTTATACTGTGCATATTTGAGATGCCATAGTGGACTTATAATATATAAGGGTAATAGGGGACACTGATTTTGGATATAAAGCTCAGTTTACCCCACACAGGGGGCACGGGGTTGAAGGGTTTAGCAGAGGGGACCCAGTATAGTCCAGCCTGATGTTTCTACAGTGCACTATAATGTCATGGAGGTAAAGCAGCAGTGTGTTCATGCACTTGCAGTTTACACATTCTCAGAAGCAGCGTTGACATGTTGTTCATTACACAGGAAGAATGCGGATGTGGACATGTGAATAAAGGAGAGGAAGAGGGGATGACATTTAGGGTAGGAAATGAGGAAGAAGAGGGAGACACAGAGGATAGGAAGCAGCTGGGGACAGAGGGACAGAGGAGAGAAATCCACAGAGGCTGGCCGGCCTCCACTGACTGAAGACAAACAGCAGAGAGCGGCTGTACCTCAACACAAACACATGACCACACAGACATCTACACAAACAAGTCAACATCATCTGTTTGAGCTGTGTATACTACAGTATGCTCTGTCTCTCCTATAACTCATTCACACTCTCTGACTTCGCTCTTTATTTTCTCTTACTCAGACTCTGTGTCAGCAGCACTCACAGACACTCACTCACTCGCACCATTCACATTTCCACCGTGCTGACACAGAGGGGCCACAGTGCCCCTCACTTGTAGTGACTTCTGGAGCTTTCAGTCACATCTCATGACCTTCCTTAGCACATGGGGTTTGGTAAAGCTGGGTGCACACCTGAGGACTAACTGATCAATCAGCTCATCTAATCATCTCATCCAGGTCATGGTTATCCCAAAAAAGGTTTTTCACTGGCAACTGGACTTGTGTGTGTCAGATGTAATAAAATTCCTTCCAGGCATTTCTGGCATATAGTGTTGCTGATGTGACATGGGGTCACAGTGACCTTGACCTTTCTCATCCAGATCTACAATCATTCCCGCCCACAGTGCTCCACAGAGCAGCATCCAGCATCACTCACTGGTCCCACCAGGGTGGAGCAAACTACCCAACCCTGCTCGTTCAGAAGCCTCACTCCCAATCTTCAAAAAAGGTACCATACCTCTTTTACACTGCTTCGAATGGAAACGTTAGAGGCAGGGTGGGTTTATCCGTCTGTGTAAGAGATCCACAGCGGTGTCAGCTGTTGGCGGTGAAGGGGTGTGAAACTTTGGTGAGGTTTTTTGTAAGACCAGCTACTGGGGTTGTTTCTCCTCTGAGACTCTCTCACGTACACTGGAGGAGAATTCAGATTTTATTTTCTAACAGACTTGAGATTAAAAAGGCTCATTCCAGTTTCTGTGTCTTTAAGGCCCTCCTTCCCTCCATCCCTTCATCCCACTCTGGTCCGCTTGTCCAGCTTATGGAAGTTTTCCTGTGGGTCAAACTATGCCCAGTTAGAAGCACCGTCCCTAACTAGCAACGACCTAGCCAAAGGTCCTGCTGCACACTGGAGCAGGTTGTGAAAACAGTCATCTGTGAAGTTCTGTGATCAGATAAAAACATTGTTCAAAGCGTGCTGACGGTCTGTAGCTGCATCCATTGTTGTTTTATAGTTTTGTCTTTGGTGTGTCTGGTGCAAAAAAAAACTAAAAAGATTGCTGAAATCTCACAGGGTCTGAAGGGGTCTTAAAACTCTGAGGCGGCTGAATGTAGAGTAAAAGCCTAAAATATAAAAGAAACATCTCAGCAAATTGGAAAGCTGCTGAAAAGAATTCATGCATGTTAATGTGTGTATGCAGCTCATACAACAGTACACAAGCTAAATCCAGAAACAGCCTACAGTGTGTGTGTGTGTGTGTGTGTGTGTGTGTGTCAGCGGTGATACAGTGACACATGTCATTAGCATACAGCTTTGGCCATAGATGGATTGTTGCACTGTTGGTCTCATCCTACAGGTGATTGATCTGTTAACAACTATTTCCCTTACTGACCTTTGATTGAGTGCTGCTTGTCTTAAGCTGAAAAGGACCAGTTTGTGTGTGTGTGTGTGCGTGTGTGTGTGGCTGGAGGCCGGCCCAGAGCAGCCTCAGCTGGGGGTCTTTCAGCTCTCTATTTATGAGCTCTTCTTTACATATTCATTCTTCTACTGTTAAACAAAGGCCACAGGTTGCCTTTCTCCCTCTGTGTGTCTATGTGTCTGTGTGTGTGTGTGTGTGTGTGTGTGTGTGTGTGTGTGTGTATGGGTGTGTGAGAGAGAGAAAAGGAAAGAAAAATAGGAGACTATTTATTTTTTACCCTTTTGCCATTCTTTCCATCATTCATTTGTTGAGGTTGATGAGGTTTGACCCTGCATATTTGGGCCATATTTAATATTCTTAAATATTTCTTATCTCTTAAATAACTCTTTGCTGTTTCATCCCAATACACAGTGTTCCTGATGATGTAGAAGAGCTGTATCTGCATCTTTAATTAAAACCTTTAAAGGGCAGCTTCACTCATTTTCAACTTGCCTCCTGGGGTTATAGTTCGTAGAGTCTATGTATATGAATGGTGTTAAACTGTTGTCTACCTTCTGTATGTTAAAATAGCTCTGTTTCTATCTGAGCAATCCCTCCTCATGACATCAAATGGAGAAGTTTTTGATTTCAGATGACATTAGCAGAGAAGGGTTGTGTACTGGCTTTTATAATTTTGTCTAAAAAGGTCTCCTTTAGCTCCTCAGCTAACTGAGGTCTACAGCTGGACCTTCTTCAACCTCTACAGCCATTTCTACAAAAAAAAATGTTTTTTTACACTTCTTTCTCGCCCGTTAACGCATCACAGCGTCCACCTGACAACTACAGGCACGTGACAAGTGACACCCAAAAAACACACAGGACGAGCTGTGTTGGTGACACGATTGATCCCAGATGTTGTAGCCTTTGGAAGCAGAGGTTTCATCAGGCTTATCAGGAACAAATGCCTCCTGTAATGAATGTGGGAAAATGTGGGAACTTGCATTTTAAGTTGGTCCATGCACATTTCTGGGGCAGTTCGTGTCCATCACCTCTAATATCTTGAAACTGACCTATTAGCCGGAGACATCAGTCTTGGGGTCTCTCATCAGACTTGATAGGTGTTGAAATTCTATACAGTACACTGTTACCACTTTAACATGGCTTTTTTCAAATGTAGGCACCTGTTGGACTCGGAATGACTGTTCAGTTCAACAAGAAGACACATCTGTCACAACAAGTGCAGAGGACAAATGTCCAATCATGTTTCAATTTTAGTGTCTAGCCATGAGTCCAATCAGTCATTTTCATCACTCGTTTTCATGTCATTCAATTCAGGTCCAAACTAGTGGAGAGAGAGAGAGAGAGAGAGAGAGAGAGAGAGAGAGCTGACAGCTGTGGAGATAACAGGACTCTGGTTGCCATGGTGAGGGGATTTGATTGGCAGCTGGGAGGGTTGATTGATAAGGACCCCCCTACTATTCCAGTGACAGCTCCTGTCAGAGATCCAGCTCGTTTCACATCAGATCTATCAACTGGTGGAGCCCCCTCCCACCCCCAACACACACACACACACACACACACACACACACACTGGGAGCAAAACAGCCAACACAGTTACTGTAGCTTACCAAGCACTAACTAACCCTGCTCCAGTTCACAAAAACGTGGGCAACACCAAATGAAATCGGATCATGTGAATTCCATGTAACTCAGCATGGACGAATATGTGTACAGTAGATGTCCACTCTGTATAGTTATATTTCCAGATTTAGAACATATGATATACTTTTTATTGCATGAAGGCAACAACTATTGTGTGGTATTACACAGCGGGTGACCATTACAAAGCCAGAAGGCACACTTGTACAGAGGAGCTGTAGACTGGCACTGTTGTTGTTGGGTGTGGCGTTAGTGTTGCTGGGAAAGCAGAGATGGACATATTGACATAATGACGTAGCTCTGTGGTGGCTCTCCAGCCTGTAAAAAAGAAAACCAGCTCTTGCCAGGTTGAACAACCACCAGCACAGAACTATCACCTAGTTCACATTGGTTGAAAACAGGTATCAGTGCGCTAGCTGTGAGGTCAGAGAGCCCAGGTGTCAGACTCAGCTCCTTGTTAACCCTGGTAACTATTTCAGTCTGCTGATAAGCTCAGACACACACAGAGGGTCCTACAACATGTTCTGGAAAGGTGAACAGAGTTCAGTGTCCAGATTAGAACACTAGGCTGAGTGAAGACAGACTCAACTACAATCATTTTACTCACGTTCCAAATCTCTTTTTCAACCTATTTATGATGATGATCATTTTGAGTATCATCTCTGAGTCGACTGTGATAGGACCAGGGTGTGTTTAGTCACACTAGTGATCTGTATGAGCCTTTCAGACCATATAGTTCAGCAAACACACCACAGACGTGTGTAGTCTGAGCACACAGAGAAAGATGAGAAGGTGTGTGTGGAGGACTGAATGTGCTGTCAGTCCATCTAGCTGGACAGTGAGGGTCTCTGCTGTGTGTGTCCTTGGGGTTATCAGGGTCTTTCAGATATGAGCGACCTCCTCCGTCAGCACCCAGGGGCGAAAGACCCACCAACTTGCTGGAAAAGAGATAATGTATCCGATTGACAGCTTGATTTTCCCTCTTTAAGGTGTTGCCCCCCCACCCTGTGAACTTCCCACACCGTTCAGACATCAGTCCCAGCACAGAGCATTCCACCATGGCTCTGGTTCTGTCTAAATACGGACTGGTAGACAAATAGAGCACAAACGCTGAGAGGACAATGATTGAAAATCCATTCTGACTCATGGACATGGCAGCAGCAAAAGGTCTGAATTGTCCTTTACATCCTTGCATCCTGGGTACATCTCAAGTGTCTTGTAAGAATGGCTGTTTCCACTCACTTGAATCTTTTCTTGAACATGGAAGAAATTTTAAAAAATGAACAAAACATCTCTGTGGTGCATCTTTACTTGTCTGGTGGAAATTGCAACCACTAAATAAAAGAAAAAGAAGAAATTGTAAGGTGACCTGTGGTGATTTTCATCACTGCCATCACTATGGTGCCGTCTTTCTGTGATTGGGAAACTGTTTATGTACATGTGCACGAGGATGCACAAGGGCATGCTGGTGGTGCGTGGAAATTTATAATTTATAAAGAGATTTATAAAGATTTATAAAGGTGTAAAGGTGTAAAATTAATCTAGATTTAAAAAAAGATGTAGAAATAAACGTTCTGTCCAGTGATTCAGTTCTGGAGCCAGTCACAATCAGGAGCCACGCAATACCTGCCAAGCCAAAACTTCTTCCATACCTACATTTCCTTGCATGTTGATCATTCCAGCGTACTGTAGCTGGAATGACATTCAAAAATTCTTCTTAAACCAAATGTTATTTTAACACTCGGGACAGTGCCGAGGGAGCTTTAAGCTCCAGAAGCAGGTAACTGCTCTGAGCTGTGAAATTCAACTCATCACAGAGCACTGTGGTTGCAGATTTTTGAAAGCCCACTGTATCACAACTCATCACCTCTTCACTCGACTCATTTTTAAACACACGTTTAAGTCCAGCTGAGCGGCAGCGGGACCAGGCAGCCCATCGTGTCTGCAGGTTCACCTGGAGCTGCCTGCTACGCTTCGTCCTGGTCGTCAGGAGCCACACTCCCTGCAGCTCCAGTCCTGCAGGTAGTGTGCAGCGCCGTGCTCCAGCTCTAACCCCCAGAGCAGAGTATGTTAAAACCATTAGGGCCAGCGTCCCTTTGAAGAGGGGGACCGAAAGAAACACGACAGCTCTGAACACGATGCCGCGTCTCCCTTTCCACCAGCCTCTTTTTTTTTTCTTTTCCTCCTCGAAAGAATTCCTGCAAGACCCTGTACTACTCTCTGCTTTTTCAATTTATTTCCCCTCCTGCTCGCTGCCTGATCTCTTCCTCCCTCCCTTTCTGTCTCTCACTCATTCCACTTAACCCTAACCTGCCTCTTGATTCTGCTCTCAATTTTGGCTCAGTACCTTTCTTTTACCTTCTGTTGTGTTGAATGTATCTCAGTTGTGAAAATTTTCATCCCAGACAGACAGGCTGTTTTCCCATCAGTGTAAACAGCAAAAGGTTGCACTGTCACATTTTGTCATTCCCAATTTGGGCTTCAAGGGTATGTGCTACAAATTCACCAAACACTATGACTGTGGTGAAGGAACACTTGTGAAAGCCAGGAGTCTCTGTTTTGGGTTTATAAATCTCACATACTCTGTATGTTTTCAAACCGTAATAGCTTGAAATGAATGATTATAGGAATTGCTTAGATTTATGTTAGGACCGCTCTGGTGGTCCTGACACCATGGTTTGGAACTGTAACCCCTGTCTAAGATGTCACACATGCTGCTCCACTCAGCATCAGGCCCATTTGGTGGTCGTCCTCTCAGGAATTTGAAGACTGCAGTCATCTGATGTTGTCCTGTGTGCTCACTAATGTCACTGTCATGGTGCGCTGCCATATGAGGTTACACTTACATGTGTCAGTACGTTGGAAATAATGAGAAGTCCATATCACTGAGGAACACGCTACTGGTTGCTCACAAGTTGAATTTAGTTGGTCTTATTGATAATGATAACCTTGTCCCCAGCCTCTGGTGTAAAGAGTTCTCGGTTCTAGACCAGCAAAGAGTTGGTGCTGTCCCAGAACCAGTTATCCTGGACAAAAGCCAGGTCTTTGGCTGTCAAACTATGGAGAACTGGTTCTAAATTAGTGACTGGTTCTGAAGGTTGACTGGTGACTGGTTCTGGTTCTGGTTCTTCATTTTTCCCTTGGCTCAGTTTTATCCATTCCAAACAAAAAGCATCAGCCACAACAGAATAGTCTTCTCTGCTCTTTGAACCTACCCCAACATAGAACAACTGTACAATTGCTATTTGGTCATAATTGTGGTAATGATCATATGCCATATACCAATAAAAGTCTAAACATCTTGAAAATACAGAACACTTTGTAAAGACCACATGCTATCAATTATACATTTAGCAAAAACCTGCTGATTTGAGCCAAATCAAGGTCGGATCAGGCTCTCACCACACACTGTGATTGAACCCAGACGATAATGTCTAAAGAGTGAAAACTTATACAGCAGCAGAACTGACACAGACAATATACCACTAACCCCACTGTGGGGTTATTGCACCAATTTGCCATCCCGTTCAGTTTAAAAAGTCTGTTCAATAGGTACAGTGTTACATCAACACTGGATAACTCTGCAACTCACAATTTACACCCAATGTTCAGGAAGCAGTGTGTCCAGATATGGCACAGCATTCACATCACATGCTAACATTTTATATTTCATATTTTTAAATATTGCAGCATTTTTATTACTTAATACTGTAAATACTGTATTTTCAACACACAGATACATAGAACTGTGGTCTGCTGCAGAGGATACAGTACATCACTGAAGAGGAGATGTGTTCTGTGTCATACATCTGTCAGTAATGTCAAACGCACACAGGTGATGCTTGATGACCTCAGGAGTTGTATTAGGTGTCCTCTCTCCTGTACACAGGTGAGGTGTTGAGTTGCAGCTGACAAAAAATTAATTGGTACTCGTACAAAGAGTCACTCAATCGATTGGATTCGCAGAGGTGTGTGTTGATTAGAAACACATCTCCATCACAACGCACAACACACGCATACAGTACGCAGAGCCACAGTGGGAAAATCCAGGACCATTCGGGATTCAAATCAATTGGATAGACCCTACCTCACACACATACACACACACACACACACACACTGCTCACACCATGAGTCCATCAGTGTGAACCGAGCAGCTTCCGCCTTAAACCCACGCCGTTCTGCTCGCCAACTGTGGGAACAGTTTCCCACGCTGGTTTAGACTCGTCTACCTCTCCGCTTCGCCCACGCCTGCACATGTGTGTGTATGCTATTTGGTTCAAAATGTAAGAGTATGTAAGTATGTATGTTTTTTGATTTGCAGACGCATTGACTGAATACTTATTTCTGTGTGTTATTGTGTAGTGATTGTGTGTAGTAGCAGTATACAGAAATTAGAGTTTTTGGTGTCTTTCATTTTTAACGTCCCCATTTATGTACTTGTATATATGAGTATGTGTGTGTATGTGTGTTCACAGTCTGGTCACTGCAGCACTCTCAGACATTCACTCAGTTCAGCTAACTCTCAGCAGCAGCAGGTTGCCAGGTATTTTTACTGCCTTACCTCCCTGTGTGTGTGTGTGTGTGTGTGTCGTAGATGGTGTTAGCAGAGCATGTATGTGAAAAGCAGGCCAGCTACGTCCAGTGGACTGATGTGGAGGCAGAGAACATGGCAAAGCCTGGAGCAGATCCAGAGGCACAGAGGCAGTACTCTCACCAACAGTCGTAACCATCGGAGGGGTGGGATTGGGGGGCACTGTGAGAACTTGGCATGAGAGCAGGCCCCGAACACTGACATGCATATACACACTTCTAACTGCACATGTGTATTTTGTTCTTTTACCTGATCCCTGAGCACAGGAAGTGGGAACCTTTTCTAAAAATTGTAAACTTTTATTAATCTGGCAAAAGTACAAACAAAAGATTTTCAGTGTTTTCACTGACCAATGAAACTGCATTTTGTAAATATAAAGAAATGTAAAGTTTGATGCTGCATCACACTCGAAAAACGTTTTTACAGAAGCAAGATAAGAGTTTGGAACGCATACATCAATCCTATGCTAAATTGATGGATGAAGATGAGGTCACAACAACCTTGACTTTTGCAATTTACAATTGAATTGTTCAACACTGAAAATATTTTCTTTGTACTTTTAACGGATAAGTAAAAATTAGAGCAAACTGACAATTCACGGATTTTAGTTTTTATCACATTATAGAAACAGAAGAAAAATAAATGGACTACAGGCTAAATTGAATGATTTACATGAAGGTCACTTTTCTCTCTACTGTATGATGTGTGTAACTCATCCAGGACTCAACATCCTTTTCGATGAAACACTGAGGCCACACACGCTGTTCTAAGACACTGATGGATGCCGATCTTCGTTGATGTATGTCCACACTGAAAAGCTGCTCTCTCCGGACGACACAGCCAGACCAAAACCGAGCAGCTGGGAAATGTTTGTGCAGTGTTTCACCTTTTTCTTTTAGTACTCTCAGCTCTAACATGTCCTGTGATTCAGACATGCTCAGTGCAGCGCTCTGTTCCTTTGCAGATCATTATCGTCTGCTTCACACAGTGAACTCGCTTAAAAAAGATATTTTCATCAGCCACATTTGTGTAAAATAGCAGTGGCGAGCAGTGAACGCCTGATCAGCTATGACACTAAAAAATACAGGAAATTGTTGGGATAATAAAACAAATCTATTCTAAATCATGTCTTCAAAGTTTGTTTTAGCTGTAATGACCTATTATACTAACAAGCAGCAACTTAAATTCCAGTAGCAATCTGTCTCTGCTGGAAGTGTCAGCTAATGTTAGTGGTTCTAAATCCACTGAGCTCCGAGACAAAAGCACAACGAATGGACTGAACTTTTATGTTATACGTTTTATTAACATCGTCATGTTAAGAGGAAAGTCAACCTTACTATTAACTGTGTATCTCCGTCTCAGAATCACTTGGAAACACAACTTCAGAGTAGAACTTAAAAGTTATTTCTGAAGCTTCCTGCTCTTAAAGCCAATTCACACGCAGTTGCATCATGCTTCATACGTGTCTGTACCCAAGTCCTTGAGGGTCAGAAGGGACTCGCTGCCCATGTGCTAGTGCTCAGAGAGTGCATGTCCCAAACAAGGAAACAACACATTTGTTTCATACATCAAATGCGTGTAAGTCTTAATTCAACTTAAGTCAAATACAGCGAACAACAGAGCTCTTTTTCTTGCTGTTGCTAATGTCCAGAGTTGCCGTCAAGTTTTGTAGAGTCCATGTGTAGAACACTTAAGTGTACACATCCCTAATTGTGCATTTTCATGGTGCAAATACATGTCCATCAGAGGACAAACTGAAAGAATGAATTAGCCTTTACTTTAAGCAAGGAGTAGGACTAGGACAGAGTGTGATGTCACTGTTTAAGACACTGAGAGCCACAAATTACATGGACATGGATGTGGTCCATTTGGCCACTAAATCTAGGATCATGTAGTTCACTTGAGTGTTAATGCTGTGATAATATTTTCAAATGACACAAGCCTCCTCGGTGGTCCTCAGGGCGATGGCTTCAATGTGTGTGCCCCTGATGACTCACAACAGCTCCAGGCAAACCGGCAATTTGCATAATTACTGCTTGTTTTTGTTGATTTCACACTGAAGGGGGGGCGTGGGGGCATGACTGATTCGGTGCATTATTGAACATATTAAGTCGATCAAAGTGGTTGTGTGCTCCGGTCTGTGCTGGTGAAGCAGAAACTGTGAGATCTAAGAGTAACAGCTGAAATCATCAGGTCTGTGCCACTCGGCCACAGTTTGTCCAGCTATGACTCTAGCTCTGGTAAACTGGCATATTAGCTCTTCTAGTTAGTTTTCCTTCGTAACATAATCCTGTCAGATTGCTCTCTGGGCAGTCTAACCTCTTAGTTTCTTTCTTTTAGCTTTTCTCATGGGGGTTGCCACATGGTCTGCACATGAATTTGCTTGTTGTTTAGGGACCAGGTTTGGGATCGGTGCCCAGGGTGTATTGGGTTGACAGATTCTTGTCTAGGGATACTTTAACATAGCAAACCACCAACCCCAGAGTTGATGGGCAACCACTCTACCAACCAAGCCACTGTCTCACCTGGCAGTCTAACCTCTAACCTCTCACCCTGCCGTTCCACGTTGTTCCATTTCAGAAGCAGAGCTTGTTGTGGTCCTGATCACAGCTTTTTTATTATTATTATTATTTTGTCTCTATATTTCACATTCAGGGCATGGTAGCAGGAGAAAACCCCAGTGTTTCTCTTTCTTTTAAATGAAAGCATTTCGTAACTGGTGGATTGAACTTTTTTTTTTTTTTCTGAAACAGCTTCTTATCTTTAGCAGAGCGGCATGGAGAGCCACTTCTGTGATGCTTATGAAACCTGCCATGGTGCACCTGGTTGAATTGACTAGAGTGGAATTGATCAGCTACTCAGTGGGTAGAGCAGTCATCTTCCAGTCCAAGGGTGAGTGGTTCAATTCTCAGTCCCCACGAAGCTACATGTCCGAGGTGTCCTTGGACAAGACACCGAAATCCTGTAGTAGTGCTGACACAGGTCTAGCAGCTGTCCAGACAACAATTTCCCCAAGGGGATCAATAAAGTATCAATTATATTATTATTATTATTATTATTATTATTACAGCAACCGCATTGGAGACACATCGAGAAACACGTCTTAGCAGGATCTGGTGGAACTGGGTCAGTAAAAATATGAGTAATGATGTAGTTTTAAAATGGTCTATGAGCATATATGGAACCTGGATTTAGTATCACCTACTTTAGTACCAGGAAGTCATTCCAAAGTGCGCAGACAATAGAGGACACAACCATTTACTTTTAATTACTATCTGATTACTTTATATACCTCATACTTTAAGTTACTTCTGTGGCAAAAGACAGTCAAAAAGACAGTCATGGTCTACAAGCCATGGGGTTAGCAGTTTAAAGCCCCACCTCCTCTGGTCCAAAAGTCAAGTTGCCCCTGGTGCATGTATGCTAGATGACCTGTGAGAAGTCATTACATTCTGCAGGGAAACCATGCTATCACCTGACAGCTGACCTGTTCCTTCTGTAGCAGTGATTCTGTCAAATTTCAAGTAGACTGCTCAAGCTCAAGCCCAAGCCTAATTTTTACGGCGTGACAATCGGTCGGAAGTGTCGGGAGTTTGGTGGAATGCTTAAAAGTGATCTTCAGGATGTTTACGTAATGGACAACCGGCCTCTAACAGCTGTGTCAAAGCAGAAGTAACATGACAGTGTCACAAAGCCACAAAACCTGAGGATGTTGTGGTGAATGGTTGGCGACTGTAATATACAGGATACCGCTGAATTGTTTCCGTTTCCTACCAACAGACAACATTGGTTTTGTTTTAGAAGTGACTATGATTGTTCCCTAACCTCAAAAGAGGACTTCACAGATTGAGTATATCACTCCGAAACACTGTCTACCTCACAATGGACAGTTTTAAGAAGAAGGATGAAAATCAGTGCATGAGAATCCGAGATATGATCTCTTTTGTTCTTTGGTGCCTAAATTACCCACTGTGCATCTGGACCTCTGACAGTTTGGTCAGAGATTATGGATGTGGTGTTATGAAGCAGCTAATGTATCCTGGAACCTGTTGCCTGCAGCAGGGATAAGGAGCAGTTACTGGTTCTGGTCATTCTGGTCATCAGACTTGACTCTGCAGATATTTCTACTGCTTTTTTCATTCATCATCATGGTCTTTGGACCATTCCCCCATTCTATCAAACCTACCTACATGCAGATATCATGGATGCAGTTACTACCTCCCTACCAGAATTATGTTGGGTCAACACTGACCCACATCCTAGGTTCATGTCTTTTACACATAATGGCAAGGTGAAATGCTGCAATAATCCCACATTGAACAGGTAGTGTTAAAAGGACTAGCATTGACTATATCCAAGTGTCAGAAAAGGCAAGGCCAAAGATTCTATGGCAGCAGAAATTCTGTGAAAATGTCTGTAAATTCAGAAATGCAATGCTCTCTCCCCACTGTTTCTCTTTGTTTCCTCATTCAGTTGAAGGCACACACCTTTTGACTGGGTCCTCGGAAAGTGATTGAAGCGTCACAGAAAGACTTTGTCTACTACTTGGATAGGTGTAATTGACTTTGAGGCAAAGCAGAACAACTTTCATGAACATCATTTGTGATGTAAAATAAGGTGATAATAATCACCCTATTAATAAGACACCAACAGAAAGGTACGCAAAGTCCTAAAGTACGCAAAGTCGCAAAGTACAGTATTTGCTTGAGGGTCCACATAAAGTGACGAATGAGTAGTTACTAGTTTGTGTCACTCAGCGGCTGAGTCAGAGATCATTAGAAATTAGTTATAAAGAAATTGGTTGTTACATAGTTTTATAGACCAATCAGGCTACAGGCCGCGCACTGGTATTATGGTTGACAGGGAGTCAGGTCATCGACAGGTTGAGGTAGCTGCACATGTTTCACCACAATATTAAAACCACCATGTTGACCAATCTTCAGTTGTAGTGTCTTTGAAGAAGAGTATTAACTAGCTCCAAAAAAACGTAAAAACGTTCACCAATAGGGTAAAACAGCCACTATGTGCAACCTGCCAGGCAAAACCCTGAGAAACAAAATGACCTGCATTTGCTGCACTACTTCCTCTAGACTCTAGACACTAGCTCTCACTACAGATGCTGCTCTTTAAGTAAGCTCCAGTAATGTTACCATGTCCTAAATTTAGCTTGCTCAGGTAACAGCTGCCAGATGTGATACCAAGTAAAAACCTTTGCTAACAACAACTCATTAACAATTCTACTTGTTACTTAATTATTAGTTACTCTTTTGAGCACCATCAAATAATAGACTGCAAGTGGTGTGCTTTTCAAGGCTTTATGGGTGAGCCTGGATATAATGCCAAAACATGCATACCTTGTGGTTTTTATGTAATACCCTACTCACTAGAGGAGTCTAGACGTGTGGCTCCTCTCCAGAACATTTCTATCACATTTGCTCCCTGGGTCGTCACATCTCAGCTACTGTACTTTGACCACTTCTCCACACACATCACACATCAAGCGCCACAACAGTGCAGTCACGACGCATTACGCACTAACAGGATGGTGTTCCATTGCGAGGTAAGTGGTAAAAGAAGAAGTAGTAGCGAGAACGAAGCACATGGCTGAGTAAAGAGAATGTGGAAAACAACAGACACGAGAAACTCAACATTTCAGTGCACTTGAACCAAATGAGTCTTTTACAAGGTATGAATATCTCCAACGTATCAATATCTGCCCACTTATTTGCTCTGACACATACTCAGACACAGAGAAGCAGGAGGGGAAGCTGCGATGGCTGGCTTTTAACCACACCTCCAAACAGGTGGAGGCACTTGGACTTTTAGACTTGGACAGACAATGGGTTGTCTTGAAACTAAAGTCCACCTCAGCTTAAACAGATGAAGGGAAGAGAGAGAATGAATGGAGGGACGATGGGGTGGGGGTGCAGAGGGCTGCAGAGCAGGAATAATTGAAAGAGAAAGTGTGTCTTAGGTAGTGAAGTGAAGGAAGAAAAGTTTGGGGGAAAAGGAGAATGATCATTATTAGAAGAATAACAATGTTCTACTGATCCAGTAAGAACAGTTTTTGTGATTCCTGTCAAGTAAATCCAGTTAAGTAAGAGAGACAAAGAGATATTGCTGCTGAATTCAACAAAATATCACTTTTCAGGAGAGTACCACAAACCGAAGTCCACTCTATCCACCGTGTGGGGGTGGAGGCAGAAATCTCACATTTAGATCTTTGAATGTGTTTTTCCACTGTCTGAGCAGGCAGCAGGTTCAGTTCATTTCACAACAGTTTAAAAGCCATGTCAGTCGATATCAGCCCTTCCTGTCAACATTATGTCACTGAGGCTTCAAACTCATATCTTTCGAGCAATTTCACTCCAGTGGCACTGTGCTTTTAAATATGGCATAAAAAGATTACCATATAAGCAGGACTGCAGGATTGACTTACAGCACCTCTCATTGTCTTTGCGCCAAAAAGCAGCACTTGAACACACCACAAAGATCACAGCCATCAGCCAGTTAGCACATATGTCCAGAGGTGGTATACTGCATTCATCATAACACAAAGGAAAGCAGAAGAAGACCTACAAACCTTAGGGCTGTCTCTCCACAGACAGTTTATAGCATCTTCTAATTAAGAATGTGTCTGATAAGAAGTGGTAAATGGAACTGGTGTTTCCAGCCCTTGATCTTCTGCTTGCTTTCATCACTTTTGTTTCTCTTCTCATGCAGTGATTCACTGATCAGCCAATCGGAGCGGTCCCTCTCCAGCAACGGCTCTGCCACCGATGTGACATGCTGATTCAGTGTGTTGTAACAAGACTGTTCTGGGAATTACTTATTTTATCAACGTCACTTTACCTAACCCTGACGTTTTTGTACCTAAGCCTAACCCTGTTGTCTT
>JAUBNQ010000007.1:1639866-1659398 GCA_032353495.1 Ctenopoma kingsleyae | reverse complement strand
ATTGAGCCCTGGGGTACTCCACATGACAGAGGTGCAGAGGGGGATTCAAAACCGGCAAGTTTAACACCAAAGGTTCTTTTTGCCAAATAGGACTTAAACCACTCCAGAGCAGTGCCACAGATTCCCACTTGGTGTCATAAGAGTGATATTAAAATGCTGTGGTCTACTGTATCAAAAGCAGCAGTTAGGTCCAGCAAGACAAGAATTACATAGTCATTAGAGTCGCATGCCAAAAAAATGTCATTAAAACTCCTCAGTAGTGCCGACTCTGTGGTATGGAGTGTTTTAAATCCAGACTGAAACTCTTCCAGGATGCCATGCTCATCAAGAAAAGACTTTAACTTTAACTTATAAATTTTAATGATTTATGAGTTTAAAAATTTTAACTAATAAATTTAACATTAAGTACACCCAACTGTTAAGACGAGAGTATTTGCTTTGACTTTACATTTATCAGTTTATATAGATCCCATTGAGATTATTAAAAAAACTCGAATCCAGTGGAACCTTGGATTGTAACTTGGTCTACGAGTGTGTTGTAAAACGAGCAAGAAATTTTAATAAATTTTAACTTGATGAACGAGCGATGTCTCGCAATACAATCAGTATGTATACGCTTTGTCTGCAGAGCCTCATGTGATCACAACTTCTCTTTGCAGCATAATAGATGAATGCTCACCTATACTGTCTCCTCGTTCAAACGTAATCTGAGTTGTTTCAGAACATTTATTAACATTAATAAGTCACTAAAGTTTTGTTTGTAGCTTCCAGAAGTACTTCCTGTGAGTTTGTAGACCTCGCTCAGTAAAAGGATCCATATGAAATGTCTCCATGGTGAGAACTTCTGTGTGCATTTCTGCAGGTGTCGCAGTATCAGTCACTTCATGATTCCCTGAGAATCATGATTAGTCAGGATCAGTCAGAATAGTAAATGATATTATTCTCTGTCCTCGTGCTTTGTGTGGGATGTCTGCATATTTACATTTTCACAATAACATAGAAACAGGTTTCATTAATAAGAGAAGTAGTGAAAGGGCACTGCCCAGAGCGTTTCAGTCCAGAAAGAGAATGTTGTTTGGACTGGTTTTATTTTATATTTGGTATTTTTAATACAAATATTTTTGGGTTGTGAAACAAATCATCGGTGTTTCCATTATTTCTTATGGGGAAATTCACTTTGATATACGAGTGTTTTGGATTACGAGCACGTTTGCGGAACGAATTATGCTCGCAATCCAAAGTTCCACTGTAATGAATACTGTGATGTCTGTTAATTTAGTTTCTTCGGCAAATTAATTTAATGAGTTGAATGAACTGTCTGTATTTTATCAATTCAACACATCATTTCAAGTCAAAGGATCACAAGTCAGAGCAACTGATAGCTTATTTACAAGGCTGGAAATAAAAGCTACACATTTCTGTTAAAGAATTCCATACTTTATTAACCAGCACAGGAAAATTGTTGTTCTAAGTTGGGAACTGCTGTTGTTTTAAATAATTAACTTAAAATTAACAAAATGTAGCGTGAACTATATCACGCTAGGTATTTTTCTTATTTAAGCCTAGGCTATGTGATATTATTTCCTGAGATATGTGTAGGCTAACTGTCACTAACTGTCTTAACCTAAATACTTAAATAGAAAAAATAAAAATAAAAATACTGAAATAAAAAAAAATGAGATTTGAAAAATCAGGTTCACGTATCAGTTTAAATATTATAACCATTTTAATAGCTTGATTAATACATATTTAAATTATTCAAAGCGAAACCGAACATCATACGTCATTACGTTGAGTGACGTGAGCTCGTCGTCATCAGCTGTCAGTCGCTGGAATGGCTTCCTGTTTCCTCTGTGCTGCTGCTCTCTGAAACATGGAAGACAACGTTAGCTTGTTTGGTGTAACTTGGTGTAACTGATTTCACGACGAGCACCGTGTGCGGGACACAGAGCGTGAGGTGCGTGAGGTGCGGGCAGGAGTGCTGTCACGGGACTCACCATGCTGCTTTACCAGCTGCCAGACGACGTCCTCTATGATGTCCTGTCTTTTCTGGACTGTAGATCCCTCAGTCGTCTGTCTCAAGTTTGTAAAACCATGTACCGCTTTGTGAACCAGGACGCTGTGTGGAGGAAAATCGCTAAAGAGTTTTTAAACACTGGAATCACCTGGAACGGGACGGACACGTAAGTTAAGCCTCGGTGTGTTTTTAGCATAGCATTAGCCACAGCTGTGACGGGGTGTATGTGGTCCACCCCGTGTGAGAACAGGGGGACAGCTGCTCTGCCTCTACACCTGCAGCTCGGCCCACATGACCTCCTTACGTTAGCGCTGGATTAATACGCATGGGCGGACTAACTCCTCAGGGGGGCCCGGGGTTAAAGTTCGCATGCAGACCCTCCAATACTCCAGAGCTGAAATTATTCAGTCTATTATATTATTATTATTATTATTATATTATATTGTCTTTGATCTACATTACACTGTTGTGGAGGGAAAGTGTATTAGCGGACCTGAGATGATGCCCCTGCCCCCATGCCCCTGTTAACCCTTCTTTATGCACATATTAGCTTTTGACTTGAATTCATGTAAGAATATCAAAATATGGGTGTTTTGATTTATAATACCATTAAAAAAAGAAGGACACACATGCAGTGTGTTTGTTAGACCTCAGGGATCCTAACTATTCTATGTGGTGTGTCAGGGTCACTTTTAAGTTGAATAACAGCTGTTTGAATTCAACATAAATCACTATGTTATACAAGTGTTATTCATCTTCCCCTTAAATCCCCCTCCACTAACATTCGTGTTTATGTGTCGCGCAGCTTCAGGCTTAGCAACGACTGTGACAGAGAGAGTCACGGTATGCATGTGATATTTGTCATATGCACAGGCAAGGGCTTCATGTCTGAAACAGGTTGCAGTGTATGACGCTGTGTCTCTGCTTCTCTCTGAGCTCTTATAGAAAGCTTTGTTATTGTTTCACCTGCTCATTTTAAAATCACTGTCTTTAACACAGATTCCTCGCCGTGCTCGGTATGTGACTACCCTCACATGTTTTGTTTGTTTGTTTGTTTCCAACTTGTTTATTTGTCATTGTTCTGGACTGACATGCATAGGCTATATAACCCGATTGATGTGGTCTGATAGTGATGTGGTGAATATGTAGATGACGCTTGAGTCAAATGCAGAACAGCAGGAGTCAAAGTGGGGACATGGGGTTCGTGGCTGGTCCCTTTACTCTCATAGCTCTAGACCACTTGTGTTTCTCGTGTTTTCATAAGCAATAAAAAGGTGACAATGACAAGATCTTTATCCTCTAGTAGTAAACAGCTTTAGCTTAGCTTTACCCTCACTAGTATGCCAGTGTTCTCCCCTAGATCTTTCCTCCCGTGGCTGAGTAAAACCCACACTGTCTACTCTGGTTGCCTCACAGAGGCAGGTGATGGTGTCATGGCAGTTGTCTGTCCTGCCGAGTTTGCAAGGGTGACACATCCTGTAGATCATCTCAGTGAGACAGCTTCAAGCTGCTTCCTCCTGCTCTCTGTCCTCCCCCTCTGGCATGGCCTCGCTCAACACATGTGAATGCATATGCTACTCTTCTGGATGAATGTCAGAGCCTCATGCACAGGCCTCAAAGCCTCGGACAAGGCTTTAATCATTATCAGCCCTTTAACAAGCTCTGAGACTTTTATTAAGACCAAATTCCACAAACAACCTTGTATTCCACCACTATACACATGGTGAATTGCATTTAACTTGTTTCATGAATCTGTTGTTCCAAATAGTATAACAGAAAGTGATATTTATTCCTTTGCCTCTGTTGTTTGGGTCAGATGGTGCAGAGCGGTGATGTTTTCCATCTATTCATTCAGATTGCATAAAAAAACAAAAGAATATACACTTACTGGCCACTTTTTTAGGTACACCTGTACAATGTAATGTAATCCTGCACAGCAACTGAATTCTGCTTTTACAAGTTATAATTTCTCAGTTTCTGTTGGTGGTGGAGTTGTATTGGAGTGCATTATATTCTAATGTTTTGGCCACCCTATTAAAAATTAGTATCAATACTATAAATATTTTCAATACTTATGAATGAATACATTTACACTGTAAGTAGTGCTCCATTAATTTGTCCACTATTGAACTGAGTGGAGTAGCAAGGTTTCAAAGGATTGAAGTATTTCCATCATAATTAACTCTACAACAATTCGCCTTCAGAGTCCACAGTGGTAAAACCATTAGTAATATGTAGCTGTCACTGTTACTGCAGATATCCCCACATACCACTGAAGGAGAGAGTGAAGATAGCTCAGAACTGGTGTGAAGGAGTCTGCAAAAGAGCAGTTCCTCTCAAATGGAAAACAAAGTAAGTGAGTCTTTTTCCTATTCTTTAAAGGTCAAACTTGGATCTTATTTTACTCCATATGACAATATGCAGTGTAATATATGAAAAATGGAATATGTTCCTGTTAGTTTTAAATCATATTTCTCTTAAATCTCACATCTTGCTTTCAGACTGTTACCATGGTTACAGCTGGATGGGAATGTACTTTTTCTGTCCCAGGCCGCCAATATTGGAGCATACTATATGCGCCCAGACTCCGGGAGGCTCCAGCGTAACCCGTTTGAAATCTACTCAGGCCACAATGGTGATGTGTGTCGATTTATTCTGACCGACTCTCACCTGATCAGTGGTGGAAGGTATCTCATGCTGTCTTTTTTTGTCCTTGTGACTTTATTTGCGATTGACAACGTGTTTGTCATTTGTTGTCATGTCATTATGTAATAAAAAAAAAAAGATGTACTGAGTTATCAATAGTATGTTCATATTAAGGAATGATTTATGAGTCTGTCATTGACTATATTTTACTCATGGATGCAATTATGCTTTTATACCATCAGTGATGTAAGTCATAAAGTTGGGTCTATCTTTAATTTCTTTCTTTACTACTCGTTAGTACAATAAAAACCTAACAACAGTTAATAGTCTCTCGTAATGTACAAATAACAAATAATATTTATAAATTAAAATTATTTTTGGCATTCTTTAATATACCAAGACATTAGGATAGACCTGATGGAGAACCACTCTTTTTTTGTCAGTGATGGCAAGATCCTGGTCCACAGCAGGACGAGTGACATGTTGCTGGAGTTATCAGGTCATAACCACGAAGTCAACTGCGTGGACTCTAAAGATGGACTCATCATCAGTGGATCTAGAGACAGAACAGCTCGGGTCAGAACACCTCTACAGTTCAAATTTATTAATGTGATGCTCAATACCTTGGCATATACAATCCAGATTATAAGAATAAGAGAGATGTAAACCATATGTCTGCTTATGCATACATTATAAAATGTGCTCACTGGTGACTTGTGTTTCTTTAGATTTGGACTTTGAGTTCCTGCTGCCCCCGAGACACAATTCCCATGTATGACAGAGTTTGGTCTGTTGCTATTAGTCCCACAAGAAGGTAAGCATTTGCTCAAAGTTGCTCAAAGAAGTTGACAAATGCAGCTGTGACTGGTAACAGAGTTATATCTCATGTGGACACAAATTTTGGGCAGTGCGCAGATATGCAAAAGAAGTGACAAAATTTACTTAATGGATAAAACAGAGGTGGTAGGAGTACACAATCTCAGTACTTCAAGTAGAAGTTCAAGTACTTGTTTACAAAAATACTCCACTACAAGTAGACGTACCACTTCAAATTCTTCACTCAAGCTGAAGTATGTTCTCTAAAATTTAGTAAAAGTAATTACTGACAAAGTGTGTTTGTTTTTTTTTATTATTTGATGCTCGTGAAAGTTCAGTTTCAAAGGTGGGTCACCACACACAATCTGGAATAAGAATTCTCAATGTTGAATAAACTTGCATTTGCAAATCCATTATAATACAGTTTTAAATAAGAACCTTTGCAAAATGTAGTAAGCCTTCATTCGGCATTGGTTGTGTTGTGTGTGATAATGCAGGTTACTTGATTGTTTCTGTGAATGTCTGGATTTAACAGCCTGCCTTGTGGTTCCTCAGTTCAGTGCTCCATTTACCACTGATACATGAATATATTTTTCACATTTTGCTTATGTTTTGAATTGTATTTGTGACATGTATTTTCTGTGGGGTTTTTTATACATATTTATACATTATGTATACATACATACATTTTTACCCCAGTAGTGGCAAGACCACCTAGTAAAAGGTTAAGCCTTTTAGTAAAACATGGAGTGAACATTCATAGAAAGCAGTAAAGGTTCCCACCACAGTGTCAACACGATAACCAGTGTGAGGTGTTAGAAAATCCATAAAAGCAGTGACTAAAATGAGCTTCAGTGAGCAGAACCAAATTCTTTGTAGTGGTGGTTTAGAAGTGCCTTTGATTTCTCAGCCATGTTTAGACCCAGACACTTAATAACACACACTTACTCACAGCATTGATGAGTTGCAGGCAGACAGATGCAGAGCACTGTAACAGTATCCTGACTTCATCACCTGCTAGTCCAACAGAGAGGCAGGTGATCGTCCATCTGGCCACAGAGTGGAAACATCACAGGTCCGGGGGCGGGAAGGTGGGGGGTTTTCCCGTCTCACTAAATAACAACCTGCACTGTTTACACATTCAGGATTTATTCACTGCTTTTTAAAGAATTGTTTTACTTTTAATGCAGTGACCTGTTGAAGAGAATGGTCTCAGCAGGTGTTCTCGACATATTTAGTATTTAGCATATATTTAGTAAATTTGACATTATCGCAAAGCACTTGATTATGGTGTGTTGAACATCCTATGCAATTTTTAAAAATAATTTATTTCCTTAATATCTTCACTGTATAGATGATAATAGGAAAAGGACACTATGGTTAAAGCATGGTTAGGTTTGGCACACTAAAACACCGTTGGCACAGCAATGAGTCAGATATGGGCAAATACACATTCCAGGTAGTTGACTTTGGCACGTACAACATTGTGCAACAGACAGAGGATCCTTGTAAAATTCTGCATCATAGTAGGATAAACAAGTATACAGTATACAACTATTTGCAGTTTCCTGGTTTGGTCTGGTTTCCAGACCTGCACAACGTCCAGGAGGAAATTTGGATCATTCTACAACACAAAACTACTTCAGCTCAGCCAGATTCTTTGGGTGTCTGGTGTGACTCTCTTGATGTCATTCTACAGCATCTCCTTAGTCTGAGGTCTGCTCTCTCACTGGGCCACTCCACAAGGTAGATTCTGTGTCTCTGAAGTCATTCTGTAGTAGACTTACTTTAATATTTAGGTCATTGTCATGCTGCATTACCCAGCTTCTTCTGAGGTTTAGCTTACACAAAGACACCCTGACGTTATCCTGTAGGATACCTTGATAAATGTGACGGTTCATTTTCCCCTGCATGATGGCAAGTTGTCCAGGTCCAGAGGCAGCAAAGCAGCCAGAAATCACGAGGCGCTCTCCACCACAGTTTGCTACGTTTTCCTTTTAGTTCTGCACATTCTTCCCAAACAATTCTACCTTGATTTCATCTGTCCACAAGAAATCTTTCACAGTAGTGTTGTGGAGCGTCAAGGTGGTCTTTGGCAAATGTCTGGTGTGCCGCAGTTTTTGGTTTTGAGAGCAATGGCTTCCCCTGTGGTGTCCTGCCATTGATATCATGCCGGTTCAGTTTGTGAAGCAAATCAAGCTCTGGTCTTCCGTACAAACGTTGAATGAACTGTCCATCACCACACACCGCTTCCTGTAATGATCCTGAACACATGCTGCAAAGTCTAGTCTGGGCTGTCTTTAATTAGGTCTACAATAAGATGCAAAGATCTCACAAACTTTACCTTCTTCCCTACCTAACCCTTCATTAGTAATCAAACTCTTAACTGTAAGCTTAAAATATCATCTTTTTCAGTGTAAAACTGTAAATGCTGCCCCCAAGGATATTAGAAATTCAATATATTAGCATCTGTGCATAGTGACCTCATCTGTCTAGTCCAGGTCACAGAGCGCCTCTCAGATCTGAGAGGAACAGGCAGATTATTCACATCATTAAATACACAATTTACTGGCTGAAATAGCAGACCATGCATCAGCCCACTGCCCCACTCATAATGAAAACCTGCTCCCTACCTCTCACTGACCAGTGGCCTGGTTAATTAAAACTCTTCTGGAAACCAGGTGTCAACTCACTGATAAACCTATTAGACCCACGTCTGCTCTGCACACCAAGTTACCCATCCAGAGTTAGTTTTTCACCTGTTTCTCTTCATTTGCCCAGCTAAAAATCACTCAGGATATGAGATAAATAACAAAAAAGAGCTTTATCGCCAGAGATGAAAGACATGCAGCACATAGTTACAGTAGGTGAGAACTAAACAGCAGGGGCAGATATAATGAAGATATGTGTTATGCTATGCTGTAGTTAGAGTAGTGAAATGGTTCTTGCAGAACTGATCATTGGTTTGTAAATGTTATGTTATGAGTTTTATATAGTATGTGTGCCACAGTGGCAGGATGGGTGTGAGGTACTGATCACTGGTAATCTTGTGTAGAGGCCTCCTACTCATACCAATCTATACTGTACGCACCTTGTCTTCTTCCTGCAGGAGCCAGTTTGGGCCTAATTCTATCTCATTTTACATACCTCTATTTAAGGATGATTGACTTTTCATGTAAACCCCATAGAACCATAGTTAATAGCTGAAATTAAGGACAGTACAATTCAGTACAAGCATAGATTACTTGATTTACTTATCTGCATATATTGAATATATTACAGTAAATATACTTTTTGTTTACACTGAATCTACTAAAACCCGAGTTATAAAACTGTTTAGGTGGCTGATTCTCCATCCAGTTAGACGACTGGAGATAGGCATCATAATTCACTCTCATTAAGCCGCTTGTAGCTTTTGTGCTAAGGACTGTATCTCAGAGCTGGTGAAGCTCTTCCAATAGTGGTATTGGACTATAGGGAAGTGTAATACTACATGTCCCTCAAATAGCATCAGTTGCATTGATCAACCATATAGTCAACCGGCTTAGGGGGAATCAGTCTAGACCAGATCAACTATAAACTTAACACGCATGATCCCATCTCTGTTTTTATTCCTGTGTTTCTGTTTTTCCACTGGATATCATCTCAAGGTCTGTTTGTGAGGATTATTGTGTCTGCGGTGAAATGCCAAGGCTGGTGGTGGACAGCCGCCCTCGTACACTTTCCCTTCCACCTCGGAAAAGAGATTGATCCCATCAGTAGCCGTGGGCCTTGGCTTTTCTACCCAATTCATATTGTTTTTGTCATTCATATTCCGTTTTCCAACACATATTGTGTTCTCACACTCTGTGCCTTCTGGTGGAGTTCATATAGGACAGGGTCAATGAAATTTGAAGCAGCACTGCGGGAGACAGAAAGTGGAAAATAGAGTGTATAAAGTTTTCTCTGTGCTTTTCTCACATTGTTAATTAGTTCTCTTCCACCTTTGTGGGTAAAGCTTTACTTTACATTGTTTTAACTTGTTTACTTCAGACTTATGTCTCAAATTCAAGTGCATAAATAATTCTTTACCCTAATTGGCTGTTTTTTTACTTTAAGAATAATTTATTTCAGGCAAAACACTCACTGAATAGCTGTGGAAGTCAAGGGAACAGTGTGGAGGAGTTACAGCAAACATTATTTTGTTTCTAGCCAAAACCATAATTTAGAAAGGCACAGATACATAAGGTCCTGGAACCACTGGGAAGAAGTCAGTTCGCAGACGCTTCCCATCATATGAGATGGAGTTTCAGAGGATTTACAAGAAAGAATTATATAACAAGTAATGAATTAACCCCTGCATCTGACTTTAGCTGGGGAGCACTTTGCTCTCTATTGCTCTCTATCACCAACAAGCTCCTGTAATTACTTGTACTACTCTGAAAGGCATCGTCAAATAAATCTTTCCAGTGCACTGTAAGCTGCCCGGACAAATCAGAAATGTGGATGATATCTGGTGTTGAGTCCTTTGTAGAGGTCAAGATTGCTGCTGATGTCCTAGCTGATTATCCCGGGAAGAATGTTGTCGACCACATGGACAAAAATTTGGGTTAATCAGGTCACCTTTCGATATCTCAGCCCCTGTCACCGCTCGTTCCAGTGCATTGTCCCAACATGGTCTCTTTCTGAACCAGGAAGCACTTCACGATCAAAATCCGGCCCAAGTCACCACTCCCACCAGCTTGCTTTGGTGCAGCCTTACCTCTATTTGTTGAATGACTTCAACTGCACGCCACGTCCTCCCAGTCCTCACCTTGCTTGCTCAAGCGTACTGTATTTTCCTTCCAAAAGTTTAAAGGCAGAATGCTACAGTGACATTGGAAATGCCATTCTTTAAAATTTCACCACCTTTCTCAGTCTGCTCTCCAAACACTAGTAACTACAGGTAGAACTAATGGAGGATGTACAGTATACTGTCAGTGTGATGTCAAACACTTTTCCAAGGTCATGTACCTGTTTTGCTGTGCTGGTAGGGACAGTAGAATAGAGGAGAAACCCATACATCACTCTGTTGTAATCATATTATACAGTAATGCTGTGAAATAAGCATTTTGTGGAATTCACAACAACACAATTTACAACACAAGCTATTATGTTACGTTGCCCTGCTTGTTTGCTCATTCTTGTTATGTTGAGAGTTTTCAGTATACTCAGTAATGAGTCACCTGCTTGTTTATCCCTCTCTCCTTCCTGTCTCCTCTCTCTCTTTCATTGCTCTTCTCTCCTGCTGTATACCTGCTGCATGCAGGTAGTGGGGCAGGTGGTTATCCAACAGTTGACTAAGGTGTTCCCTGCACACTGGTCCAATTTAAACAAGACCCAACATGTTGAGGTGAGGGCTGGGCAACTGCACATGTGTAGCTACAGGTCATGGCTGATGAGGGGTTTTTTTTGGACCGGTCTGGCTTTGAGTTGGTCTTCTGTGGACATGAGGCTTGGGTTTGGATTGGAAGATTTCTCCACTCTTATCCAGGCTTCTGTGCCCGTGGGGATCCATGGTGCTGCTACTTCCTGCTAAATATTAACAGTGGTAGAGGTTAACTTGTCACTAAGAAAGGATGTAATATTATGAAGTTGGTAATTGTGTGTTACTGTAGCTTTGTTAGAAACCTGAATATTCCTATTTTTGTATATGTTTACATACCAATTGTACAGATTAATTCCTGTATTGGTGTTTTATTACAGTAAAATATACACTACCAGTCAAAAGTTTGGACACACATAGGCTTTACCATCTTCTCCATGAAAAGATTCATTTCTTCAGTTGTGTTACCATCATTGTAAAATGGTTTTATAATGATCAGTTAACCTCTTAATTTAATAAACTTCCATTAGCAAACATAATGTGCTATTGGAAGACAATACTAATGTTTGATGATATTAGGTCTGTGTACGTTTGTATAAATATTCCTTTAAAAAACAGCTCTTTCCTGCTACTTTAGTCATTTACAATATTAACAGTGTCTACACTGTATTTCTGATATGAAAGCCTTTTGTTTTCTATTTCTGTTTTTGTTTTTTGTGTGTGTGCAAACTTTTGACTGGTAGTGTATCTTCTAAGTTACTGTAAATGATGGCAATGAACTTTAGTTTATGGCTGCTTAAACACAGTTGCAGTTATTATTCTTAAATTTGCATTGCTTATTAGTCACATGTATTGATCCTTAATGGTTTAACTACTGCAGTATAATAAAAATACAGTTATGTCTATGCATTACCAAAGACAGAATTTCATTTAGTGAAATCCGAGGCTAGTTCTCAGGGTTTTCTGCTTCTGTGGTACCTAACGCACACAGATACTGTGGTCTACACACAGGTGGGGTCTCTGTCTCAAATAGTTATTGATCAGCTTCTTGTAATATGTTTGTAGGACTATAAATAGTTTTTTCTGCAGATGTGGCCCACCAACTGTCAGAAATTACCATAAAGGAAGCTAAATGTAGCTTTACTGCTTTTTACCAACAATGTGATTTAATGGGGTATTTAATATAGCTGGTTGCAAGGAGGAGCATAGGTTACGGCTCCAGATGCCTGCAGCACAGACTTTAAATTTACTCCTGTGCCGACCATGTTCAAGCAAGAGTTTAACGTAGTTCGTTAAAAATTACAGCTTCGTCTTGTGTTGCTGGCATAAAGATGGTCCCATGATGTGCAGAAGAACAAACTGGCTTTTTGCCAAAGAACTAAGCTTTACAAACCCTGTGAATTGGCTCTTTCTCGCTACACTGACCCTGCCTATTCTTGATTTTTATTTAGCATCGGCTGCATTTTATGATGTATACTGTTTGCACTGTGTACTCCTGTCTGCACTTTATTTTTTATGTTTAGTATTGTTGATTTCTTCTGAGAAGCACCAGGACCTTAGCCAATATATGTTGTTAGAATGACAATAAATCCTACCTGACTTGACTTATTATTGTAATATGGTCCAGCATCATTTAGAAAGTCTAGAAGAGCCATGGGATAATTTTATTTCACACCACTGATGCTCAAGTGGAGCTGAGCACAGCCAAGATGCTCTGCAAATTGTCTACACACTAGTTCATTTGAAGCATATTGAATCCCTGACACAGGAGCCAAATACAGTTGAAGCATTGTGTGTTTTTGTCTTATCATGTCTGTATAAAGCAAAAAAGTATCACTTTAACAGATTGATGAAGCCAGTAGTGCCACAGTTCTGCGAAACACTGAAACTAATTACAATAAGAAAGTGGGAATTGTCCTTTATGGTTGTTCAAGTTAAGTAGCTTAGAGCCAGTTATGTCTGTACATTGTCCCCTGACAATTTCCTGCCAGGCTAGATAGGTATCCTTACTGCAGATACCAATTGGAGTTTGCAAATACTTGAGTGAGGTTTGGCATGAGTGGTACGCTACACTGACCATTAGTGTAGAGAAGGGGGGGCTGGGCAGAAGCCAGTGAAGGGAGAAGCTACCCTGAAGAGAGGTGAGAACAGGGAGGGGGTTTGAATTGTTTTGTCTAGAATACCTCAAGCACAACTACAAAGATGTTGCAGGGGCCAAAAGCGCTTTTGAAAGTTTCCAAAAGAAGAAAATGTTGGATAAACCATCCCCAATTCGCCACTTTCTCACCACCGCCTGGGGAGGATGACCTTCGACCTCCAGTATCAAAGTACAGGGTGACGCCACAGCAGCCACCCAGCCAGCCAGAGCCAGCCCTCTCTGACTACACCCCCATCACCACCGCCGCCACCACCGAACCTCACACACTCCAATTTCACCCCCACTGCTCTGCCCCACTCAACCGCAAGAAAAAGCCCGAAATTCATGTCTTTCTCTTTGGTCTCTCCCGAGCCGTCCCTGTGGCTCAGGAGTCAAGAATTCAATTAGTTAAAAAAAGAGAAGAAAAGAGTGAGGCTGCAACAATGCAGCGATAAGGGGGCAGAATGTGCGTTCCCACACGCTAAATACAGGGCGCTTTCTCTGGGGCCCACAGAGCCAGAGGACCCGCACCGCAGGAGGCGAGAATAATCACAGCTCCCTCTGAACCCCCTCATTACACACACACACACACACACACATACACACACATACACCTTACATTCTTTACACACACAGATAGCTTCATGCAGACGTGCGTTGCAGGCAGACATTCACTTGAAGAGAGACACACCTTGTAGACACCCCACACACATGAACACGCACACACACACCCCCAGCACATAAAGACCTCTCATTACACATTGGCCGCATACAGGTGTGCTCGGATCTCAGGTTTACCAGGGGAGTGTTTTCATGTAACCACTTTGCAAGACACATTCTGCTTGATGTTTGACATGACGCAAGCAACTGTGTAGACAAACAGCTGCACAAACCTGTGTCCAAATTCTCAAAATAACAAATACTTTCAGATTAATATATGGTAACAATGACTGGATACATGCATGTGCACATACACAGCAAGTCACACTAAAATATACAGATAGCATGAGATATTAATAATTGATCATCTATCAATCATAATATTACTCTATAATAATGATGATCTATCTTACTTTCACGCCACAAAAATTGAATATAATATATATTGTACTGCACTGCATGTATGTTTTAGTAGTTACTTTTGTAGATGAGATTATTATAAAAGAAAATATAGTCAATAAATTATGAGGCGTTATTATGGCCTGAACACCTGTCAGAAATTCAGTACTGTTTTTTTTTGTTTTTTTTTAAATGGAGTACTTCAACTTGAGTTAAGAGTTGGATTTTCTTAGGCATGTACCTTTACTGAAGTATTGAGTTTGTGTACTTCTACCACCTCTGACTAACAGGGCCCCAAAGAAAACAAGATGAGGAAATTGTTCCTGTATGTAAAAGAAAACCTTCAGTAATAGACAGATTGAAGTATTAATGCATTTGTTGTCAAGCTGCCAGAACGTGGAGACTTCTGTATATACAGATGATAGATGACAATGTGGTAACACGCAGCTGGAATATTGTTAAAAATGGCTTCATGGGAGAGGTTTGGACAAATTCTGAACAATAAACACTTTAATGTACTTACAACAATACAGGGTGTTACAAACCAGTCATTTAAGTGGTGTGTATCTGATTGCTTATGGGTTCAAAAAACGGGATTGAAATAAGTATTTCCATATTTAATCATATAAATGTATTTATAAAATGATAGTGTTATTATTACAATTTCCCTGAGCCCAAAATCACATCTTTAGATTATTTGTTTCAGTTGACAATAGAAAACAGAAAAAGCAACATATCTGTAAGGTGTTTTCACTTCGTGACTTAAATCATCATCCAATTATAACATTTATTGCAGATTGTGATAATTGACTAATTGTGTAACTAAATGAATAGTTTCAGCCTTGTCGGATGTTGTACTTTAGTGAATTTATACAGATGAAGGTTTTAGGATGTTGAGTTTATTGAAGTAATGGGTTCACTTGGATTCCTTTCCTGTGGAACACTTATGTTTTATTCCATTTGTTTAAAATGTACATTCATGCCATGTTTTACATTTGGAATAAAAAAAAACCCATCATTGTACCCAAAGTGTACATGTGTGAACTGATCCAGGCACCGTGGAGCCCTAACAGCGTGGGAGTGTGTGATGTGTACTGGTGGCTGTGTTATTCATACAGCACATTATCCTAATGAGCGTCACTCCCACCACATTTTGAGCAGGAGAACGCTCTGTGATCACTGAAGCTCTGCTTCCAGTGGATCCCAATTTAAAACATGTCAGTCGCGCTCCTGGCCGACCTGACTATACAGGCACTTGTCACAGGGACCTCCCTCCACTGACTCTCATCACAATGTCACCAAAGGCTTGTGGTCTGTGACTTTTAACTCATTTTGGTAGTTGGTTGCTGTTTTTTCTTATTTGTTGTTTCAAATTTGTCTTTCAAATTAAATCAGGCAAATGGATTATCTCAGAAAAGGTTTTTCCATAGCAACTGGACTTGTTTTAGTTCCTTGACGACGTTTCACCCTTCCATTCCATCTTTTTTGAGATATGAAGTGAAGTGTTAGGTCCTCATGAAGGACTTAGTATGGCCTGAGTGTTTTCAACATCTCTGAGTATCCAGGAGACAGTTAACCATCAATCAAGTTCCATTTATCATGGAACTAGTGATGTGCATGTACTAATTCAAGATAAAAGTTTTTTTTAATAATTGATGGATTGCTATTCCACACGATCAACTCAAAGTATCAAACTTTTATTTTTTGCTTTTTATAGTATTAAGAAATTAACACAGCCTTTAAAAAAGTTATTAAATGTTAAAAAATTATTTCATGGTGGTTCAACTTACTTACTAAACCTGAGTTTAATCAGCATAGGTCAAAGCTACGAATGAAGATTTCTTGCAGACTTGCTTTTTTTTTTTTACATTTTTAATACTTAAACTTTATTTAACAAAGTAGATCCAGTTGTGGTTAGTTACCTGTTTTTCAAGGGGGACCTAATTAAAAAGAAATTAAAGCTGCAGCTACTGTGCCCTTTTGTGCATGCTAGTAGTTAGACAGTTTTGTTTCTCTAACTTTGCTTAATATATTGAGTTGAGTTAAATTGCATTCATTCATGCAACTCATCATTTCATGTAAAGAGACTCAGAATGCAGTATCTTGACAAACTCACATCACAAATGTCTGTAATTCATTTGTGATGAACTGAGATGTGTGTAATTACACGTGGGAGACATGTTAAGAAGCTCTTTTTACCATAAGTGGATGTGGAGCCTCTAATTAAATATATCTACAGTTTAGTTGCTGTGTGAATTTGAAATATTATCGGTTTAAGTCAAATTCAAGATGTGTCCAGTTCATCTTTGATTTGTAGATGTCTTTAATGAGAGCAGTTGTGTTGGTCATGAGCATTTGTGATTAAAAACCTTGTATATTCACTGTATATTACATCCCTCATAAAGTCACATTAGCAGGTCGCTAATGATCTGATGGTAATGTAAATTATTGAGCAGTGTGTTGTGTTTGTATGAGTTTATGTAAGATGTATGTGAAGGAATTACATATTTTACAAATGGCAATTTTCAGTACTAACGTTAAGCTTTAACCACATTTGTTTTTGTAAAAATGTGAATACAAAAGGAGTCCCTTACTGAATCACTTACTGGATCTAATAAGGATTAGATATTAGATCAGATAGCATGAGCACAATCAATCCAAATTTGAAGTGGGAACTGGATCAATAATTGAACCAGGTTTCGGGACTCAATCATCACTGTAACATCTGTATTTGATCAGATATGACTAGATGTTTATGGTTGCTAATGTTATAACATGTTAGCTGTGTAAGTGACTTTTCTAACTTTTCTTCACGTCACAATATATTTATGCATTTACAGTAACATTAACAGTACTCTTCACTACTTATAGGGTCTTAGTTGTGTTGTTATAAAGATATCATTGAGCCCAAATGTGAGTTCAACTAGCTAACATTAGCATGTTGTTGCGTCTGGTGTGGACGGTTGCATCGGGTCCCGGTCTGTTCCAGGTGGGTGAACAGAGCCGAGGGGCCGGCTGAGGAATGTCCTGGTGACCCTACACACAGGAGACACAAACAGAAGCCAAAAGGGCCACAGGGGGGTGGGGATGGGACAACAGGGTCTGGGCATATGCGTGTGTGTATTTATGTGTGTGTGTTCATGCATAGCTGTTTGAATTTGTAGAGAGAAAGTGCATGTTTGTGTGCATGCATAAGTTTGCCAGTGCACATCAGTGTGCAAGAAAGGGCTAGGGGGAGTGAAGGAGAGTAAAAAAGAGAAAGTGTGTGTGTGTGAGTGTGTGTCAGCGGGGATCAGCACTTGCACCCTTTGACCATTGTCTCCCTCCCTGACCAATATAAAAGCATCATAACCCTTTGAGCTCAGACATATTTAGAAAGCAGATAAAAGCACTTTTTACAAACTAGATACACGTCCGGCACAAAGCCCGGGGTCAAGCGCAACAAATTAACAACCCTCTTTCTGACAAGAGGAGGGGGGTTGGGGGGTGACGGGGCAAAACTAAACCGCCCCTGGAGTCCAGAGCCAAATGCCTTCACATTCCCAGAGTGGGGATGTGGGCTGTTCCCTTGCATTCATGTGTAATTGGTCCTAGGGGCGGAGGCTGAGATAAATACTGACTTAGTTTTTGTGTTTGTATTATGTCCTCTTCATAGAAGACTTGTTTGGAATTCGTTAATTCTAACAAAAGTCAAGACAGCCACTCTGAAAGGCAGGCATTTAAATCATTTGTCAGTCAGGGTCACAAGTGTCATCACAGCCACGTTGAGCTGTTCAGGGAAGCTTTTTCTTTTGGCCAGATTTATGGTGTATAATTATGATTAGATGTGCACAGACACAGTTGTACATGCTCAAAGTGGAATCACAAGTTAGATCATACCCTCATGGCAAATCTGTAGGTACGGGTATGTGCGTATGCATCATGTTACCTTGATGACTATAGCCACTAGGGGTCTGGCGTACTTTGGAAACCTTTACCACTTCACACAATCTGCCACGGCATCAAGAAATGCAGCCTGAAATTCTGTTATGCAAGGAGGAAGCTGTATGTCAATCCTGTTCAGAATCTCTACATTTTATGTAGTAAATAGTTCACTGTTAGCTGAAAATTTGTAGTTCGCCCTAAGTTGCATTGTTTTCATTTCCCATGCTCTTATCTGGCAACATGTGGAGTTGAGTTGTTGTGTCACCTCCCACTCTACCACCACTTCAGTTGTGCTGGATTCACACACACGTTTCCTGTATGCAATCAAAGGTCATGCACGCTTCATACTGAGCAAGCTTACAGAATCTTTCTGCTCAGCATCTCAGCCTGACTCTGAAGGGCCCCAATCATAATTCAGCATTTCTGAAAGTCTCTGTTTTTCCCGTCTGCGTTTTAACACAAGACCTGTGTCTGAATGTTTAGTAATTAGTCATAGTGAGGGTTTTTTTTATTCCTCATTTCTGTAGGGTAAAATACTGACTTCTCGGCCAGAAGCCCAAGGCAGTCAGAAACAAAGATGTCCAATTGTGTCCTAAACGTGTTCCATTAACTGGTTTTGGAGGTATTCAATGGCAATTGAATGGTTCTTCTAACCTAAGTTTGGATTTGGTTTTATGTGTCCAGATTTTGCCATATATCATCAATCTGAAACTGACAGTGGACACGCTGCTTCATGATTCCAAAATTAGCAAGTTAACTGGTAACGGGTGATGGTATCATGATTGGGTATAAAAGAAGCATCCACCAAAGGCTTTGGTCAGTTAGTAAGAATCAGTCCACAGCAAGAATGGACAATTATTCCACTTACAAAATTGTACTGTGTGTGTGTGCTGTATCAGCAACAGAACACACATAGTGTCTTTGATTTATGCATTTGACATTTTCTCATCACTGCGCCCAAACTAGTTTGCTAACTAACTAGTCTAGTGAGCTAGACTTAAGTGTAACTGTGCAGAGACAATAGATATTATACTGTAATATATGTCATAGTTATATGACAGTAGTTATAGTTATAGTAGTAGTTAAGTAGTTATAGAAAAAAAGTAGTCATACAGATAGTCAAACTTGATATAACACAGACATTTCTAATGCAGTACAAACCAAGTTATAGCTGGATGAACCTCCCGGGGGGCCTGAGGCAAACATTTGTTTCTGTGCCCCTGTTGACCCCCCGTATACATGGCTGTGTCATTATTTCACCAGACAACTAGGGACAGCCAGTCATTTGACATAAATTGTTCACCCTTTCCCAGCGTTTTATTCATTAAACAATCAGTGGATTGGATTTTTAAAAACTGTAACAGTCAGTTAATGATTGGTAACAGAAAATATTGTTGCAGCTTTTTAAGCTGTGTAAGTCATTGGTGTTGTGTATTAGACACCACAGAGGTCATAACTTCTCAGTTGTTTCTGCCGTTTAGTGTTTAATACTAATTTTAACTTCATCATCATCATGGATTTGTTGAAGTATTGTGCCTTCCGTCATATGGACTGAACATGGGCTCCTGGGCAGTTGCCCACTTTGCCAT
>JAUBNQ010000007.1:1605565-1622642 GCA_032353495.1 Ctenopoma kingsleyae | reverse complement strand
TTAAGAATGAGAAAAGTGATTGAAACATGAAACTTCATTTGCAAAAGATACTGTAGTTGAATAGTCAGTTCTGGTCTGTGGTGTGGTTCAAACCACAGTGTAGTCCCTCAAACACACACAAACAAATGTATTTAATTGACCAAATTGAATAGTTCCCTTAATGTTTTCTCTAATACGAGTAATTTGATTACTTATGTTTTTAATCTGCATCAAATCTATAGAGCAGGATCGACCCTAAAGGGGGGGCAACGGTGGTCAGATGCCCTTCCTATTGTATGGTTGTATGAGTTAAGCCTACCTGCTGTACATGTTTTGAAGCTGTTGAACATGAATGTACAAGTTGTCCAGATTTGTTCCACATATGCCTCATAAATCAGTTTTCTGCACAAATCTTGTCAAGCTGCTTTCATGTACAGATTCAAAAATGTGACTTCTGAGACTTTACTTTTCTTCCTCCTCTTCACAAGCCGAGATAAAAGTTACAGAAAATGGAAATCTGTACACACAGAGAAGTACTGCAGAGTTTTACTTGAGTAAATGTACCTTGATGACCACCTCCAGGTGGTACTGGGAATCAAACCATCAACTCTGGGGTTCATGGACAATTGCAATACCAAACATAAATCAGGTTGTTTTAACAGACAAATTGTGGTAGAGTAAGGCTGAGTTAAAAGGAAAATCTGGCGGACGATAGAAAATACACTGAGAAATCTTTTTATGATTTGGCGAAAATCTATTTTAAACATGACCTTGTGTAATTCATCCAGTGAAAGCACTGACCTATAGTCACTCACATATGATGATCAGACATGTAGTAGACCACAGTGGTATGTACTACTACCGTCACACCATAGTTCGACTCCTGAGAACCACCTGTACTATGGAATCAAGTAAATTATACGCTCAGTCACAAAAACTGCATGTTGTGCTGAAGGATCAGAAGGGAAGTACACTGGGAACATCCTATTGAAGATGAATCTTATTGATCTCATTGATGGTCACTATCAACTCATTTGTGACTTCTGCTGTTTATGTCAATTAACTGACGTAAATTACAAATCCTCATTATGTTGAAAAAAAAACATAATGTTGAAGTTACCTTACCTCTAGTTACCCTAGAAAAACATATTTGTGGTACAAAGAATATGTTTTTGTGTTATGGCACTAGTGTTATGAACTGCCTTTGAAAAGATCACATAAAAGGACTGATGTTTTTTTCCAGCAGTGTGAGCACAGGCACATAAAAAGCAGCCCTCTCTGGTGTCCGTATTAATGCAACAGCCCTCACTTGAGTATAGGCCGGCAGGGTCTCTAACGTGATTGGAGAGGGCAGCATTTATTTTGGACAGCAGGGGTTAGAGGGGCTTCAGTCTGTATTTCGGAGAATCAGTCAACTAAGACAAATCAGATGTGATTGGCAGATCGCTCTGGGGACTTCGAAAGGGGCTGGGTTGGGGCGAAGGTTGGCAGAGGGGGGTCCCTCTTTAGATATCAATAATTCATGCGGTCAAACCTAACCGGCCTCAAAAGGCAACCAGGGTCATGCAGGAGGTGCAGGTTGTCTGGAGGCGGGGCTTAGCATCAAAGATTGTGAAAGACAAATACCAAATGCAGATTCTGTGTGCTTCCATGGTGCTAAATAGATCTAATACATGATAAGTTTGACTGTGAACTCTAGCTCTAGCTCTAACCATCATCTCTTCCATATGGACAATTTATATGTCCGTATTGACTCTAATTCACAGTTAGAGTGGGTGAAACTTATCTGAGAAAATCTTAACAGATAAAATAGCGTAACACCCATATTTGGTTAATCCTGTAAACTGAATTATTTCATCACGTTAATGGAAACATCAGTCCTGTTCAGTGATAGGCATCATCGGCCTGATATAAGAAGATTTTAGAAGAATAGTTACTATATACAGTATTGTAATGATACAGTATATAGTGTAGAGTGCGTGTTTTTGTGGGCCAACCTGCAAGTTAACTTCGCCCTGGTTCTTTCAATAAAAAGCCACTGGGATTTTTCCATTGTCTGTTGAATTATTTTTGGTTCAGCAAGATAATCTTCACAAATGAATGAAGCCTGAATACGATCGCTAGAATTAAAAAACGAACGACACAGCATTCACGTGATAAAACATGATTAAACACTGTCACTACAAAGCATCCAGTTGCTTCTAACTAACTTGTATTTCGATTCGTGCTGTTGCCATGTTTTGATGTATGAGTCGGAGACTGTCCTTATTAATATCATGAATCATGTATATTGTGTGTGTAAATTAGTGTACTGGACATCAGGGACTTGTCTTTGTGCTGTTTGTGTTTTCATTTATGGATGTAGTGATAATGACTGACCTGACACTGACAGTTCTACCAATACTGGTGAGATTTTTGTTTACAAGAAAATCCTATACCATAGGTAATATGTGTGCGTGCGTGTGTGTGTGTGTGTCAGAGAGCGAGAGAGCACCTCCAGACATCTCTGCTGCCCCGCTGTCTGCCCCCAGTGTCTCTCCATCACTTATTGATGAGGCAGCTCTAATGGTGGATCGATGTCTATTGACACAAAATACTCATCCCCAAAAATACTTCCCCTCTCTCCTTCTCTCTTAACCACAGCTACAACACACTCCTGCTGCATGTACACAAACACACACATACACCCTTATAACCTATGGTAAAGGATTTTCAAAGGACATTTATTTGACTATTAGAGCTGCGACAGGCACAAAACACATGGAAAGTGAAGAATATGACTGGGGGTGACCACAGTCATCTGGACGTGTGACATCATCTGTAGCATTTTTTAATCTGTGTGAGTTTGTTTTCCAGTGTAGATGATCTGAAGGTAGCACAAAGTGTGACCCAGATCAGCATCATGTGAACTGGAAAACATAAAATGAGCTCCCAACATCAGCAGCTTCACTGTGCAGTAATGCATCTGATGATACAAATTAAAAAACACAGACAAGAGAGCAATCCAGTTCATTTGAGCATGTGTGTAAACTTACCTGTGTTTGGCCACAGGAAGTGTGTGATGGAGTGGGAGGAGCCTCACGACAGTGCTCTGTACTGCATGCAGACAGACGGAAACCACATGATAGCCAGCGGCTCCTCATACTATGGCGTTGTACGACTCTGGGACAAACGGCAGACTGAATGCCTGCAGGTATGTACAGCATCAATATCAGGATCTGCTTTTCCAAAATTAAAATCTCTCTCTGCTTTTAGGAGTTTTTCAGGAAGAACTGGAAAGATAGTTTAATATCAGGAAGGCAGCAGGAGGTTTTCTATCATCAAATACATGTAATCATCAAACTAGAACCATAGCAAGCAATAGAAAAAATGAGAAGCTGCCCTTTAAACAACAAGTGTAATGCTGCTGTATTGTGATTTTGTCTATTGTGCAGTTCTTCCAGCTGAGCTCAGACCTGGTGAGCAGCCCCGTGTACTGTCTGAGGTTCAGCAGCTCTCACCTGTACGCAGCCCTGGCCACCGCCCTGCACTCACTGGACTTCAGACAGAGCCCTGTCTGCATCAGATGATACACACCCACACAGTTCACATTTATCTGTTCAATAAAGTTGTCTATTTTCACAATAAATGTTTTCACATTTTGAAACAAACTGTATATTACTACAGATTTTATGCATAACAAAAGAAACACCATTTTGTGATCAGCACCAAACAGAGAAAAAGACTCATAGGCACAGACCTTCTTTGTACTGTATTTTCTTTTAGTGGTCCAGAACCTACCTCAATGCCTATAGGTGCACCAAAGTCTCCTGTGACCCAGACTCACTGGAACAGTCTGGCAGCAGTGCAGAGATACTTGCATCTAAAAGTGATATTTGCCTTTTTAACAATAGATAATTATTCCGTGTCATTTCATAGTGACAGAGCAAAGTGGACTGAATCCAAGTTCCCAGGGTAGCATATCGTAACTTAAATAGAAAATAATAAGAAAAAAAAGAATCTATCCCTGGTTATATATTCACTAATAAGTATCTTTAGAATGGTTCAGAATGAGCCGATGATGACTGGATGCAGCAGAGATTAAAGTGTTTGAGGAACAACTTTAGAATAATGGTATGTGGATGAAACCATGTTACAATGACACGTGCCCGCTCTGCCACAGTTTTATTTCATAGGAGCTGTAGTTTATCAGATGCTAAAAACTCAACGGTCAGTTAGCTTTCTTAAAAATCACAAAGGTTCCACCTTGTCTTAAGTATGTTCAAATAGTCAGGACGTGACATTGTGAGTATTTAAAAGTAAGCACACACAGCCTGTCCAGAGGCCAACTGTCACATCCATGCTGCTGCTGTGCCACTGGCTTGTGTAACTTCAGTCGATCTGTCATTATCGCAGAGTTTGCAATCCATATTTAAAATAATCCAAAACTCAGAATTGGTCAGAAGTCATTTGTTGGACTGAGGCATGCCAAATCCTGCAGGTAAAGGCCTAATCCATTAGCTCAAGGCACCATGAGCACAAATGCACAACACATAAAAATCATGTGCACACACTGTGCAGAGCCTGTGAATAAGTCCCAGTGAGAAAAACACAGCTCGACCTTTCTTCCTCAACACTTTGGAGTGACTGCCTGGATCCAGTCAGAGCCTTTGAAGGGATTAGGGCACATTAGCCTTTTGACAAACCCATCTCATCACTGTGGAAACACACTGTTTGGGTTTACATACATTTGACCCTTATACCTGAGATCACACACTGGAGGGGATATGAGTGTTTGACCCCCCCAAATCCACACCGTACAATGTGACAGACTTTGACAGACAGAGATCAAATGTACATGATCACACCTGTGCATCATCAAACCACACATACAGTGCACCTGGTGTTTCACACAGCACAGCAGGGGGTCAAGTCTTGTTGGTGCATGTGTCTCTAACGCTGTGCCTGGCATTAAGACCTGAATCAGGAAAAGGAAATATGCATATTAATGCATGCCAAACACAATATTTGGATGTGATCAGGCTCACACTGTCCTCAAATCCCAGCAAGTGTAATGCCGTCAGCCTTCAGTGTAAAGGCCATGTAAATTTTGTCCCCAGCCAAGTACAAAGGTTGGGACAGAGTGTTTATAGACGTTATTTAAGCATTCTTGCCACATATTTCTGTACAAACTCAATCCAAGCTTGAGGATGTGTGTTTCATGTCCAAACTTGACCCGAGCTTACCATAGTTACGTTTGTGTTTTGTTTTTTTAATATGGCCCTTTATGCTTGATTTTGAGGAAGACTTAAAGGTTGAAACATCAGTCTCTCCTGACCATTAAACCAAGCAGGCATTGAGTGCTCCAGCCGTCTATGTATTTGTTTGGTGTAGTCATATTTTGAACCACAGTTATGCCTATTTAGCCTAAAGTCTGAACTACCAGACCAAACCTTAATAATTTCTAAATTTCTGCCGAACCCTCTGGTACCAACCAGTCCAGTCAGGTTCAGTTTGGATATCCACCCTCTCGTACACAACCCCCAATCGCATCCTAAGGATTTATTTCCTGGACATGAGTAAATGAACAATTGTTGGAAAATTTAGTATCTGACAGATAATACATAAAATCCAAATCATACATACTGAAAATCAGGCCTGGCAAGAAGTGGGTATGAATGTCAGATCATCTGTTTTGGAAAGTTACAGGAGTCATCATCACAGACCCCTGTATCCAAGAGCAGAGTTAAAGTAACACTGTGTATCAGTGCTTGTGTGTAGCTCTACCATCCACACATGTCTTAGGGTGTCTGCTGTGAGTCTGGGCCGTGACCCACCCTGCTGGTCATTAATGGCATATATTAGATCATATCCCATCCATTAACTAATATGCCAGGGCCACATAAGAGGAATGGCCAGGGTGCGTACACACATTGCACACCCATGCAGGAGATGTGACCCCCAGGGACTCCTTGCCAGTTGAATTAATCATAGTGTTCTGGGATGGGGGCAGTCTCCACAACAACATGCATAACAACATGATGGAGGTTTTCTTTAAACACACTAAGTAGGTAGTTCCTTAACCAGGGCTAATAATTTGAGCACAAGGAGGTTTTCAGTAAAAAACAATAGTCCTTGTTTCATACTATAATAAAAAAGTAGGAAATTGGGCCTGTGACTGTATCTCTGGATGCAACTTGTTTTCACTGTTTTTAAAAAAAATGAAAATCATGATTTATTCCATCATAGAAAGGTCTCTGAGATTTAGAATCAGTTGGCACAGACCTACATCCCAACTGCAATAGAGAGCCAAAGGGGAAACCAATTGTTCCAACATATGAAATTTAAAATCCCATTAACACTTGGACCTACACAGAACAATATAACATAGTTGCTTCTTCAACTTTGTTTTCAGCTGTTTTTAATTAACTCTGTACCCCTGAAGTTCTACACCTTCATGGTCTAAACGTTATGGCTCAACAGATGCTGCAGGTCCATGAACGAGTGGAGGGGCCACTGCCAGTTCAAACATGCCTGTAATAGCAGCAGAGGACTGGATGCAGAACCTGTTTCAGACAGCAGACAGCACATCTATGACGCTGTGAATTAGACTTTAGACTAAAGCGTTTGTGAATGATGTTTGGCATGGATGAAACCAAGTTACGTAAATCTCCATGCTTCCACTCCAGTATATTTTGATGGGATTTGTAGTCTTTGTACGCCACATACATCCTGCTTTAGTGGATAGTGTTTTGTCCTAGAATGCAGACAGTAGACTCTCTTTTGCATAACCAAAACCAAAATCCTTATTTTCCTATGGATCCAAAGGTATTACTTAAATGCAACATTCTCTCAGTTAACAGCAGTTGGAGGTGGATGGCAGTGACTAGCAGCTAGTAGATGTTTGAGTATCAGTATCAGTCGGTGGTAGTGAGCAATGTGTTTTCTTGTCTCTACACGTCTTTCATCCTCTGTTGTGTCACTGAGATTTTGGTTTAGCTTAGAGCACTGTAGGAGAAAAATGCTCCTGCCTTGCTCTCTTATCCCTGATACCCATGTCTTTTAGGTGACATTGTCCATTCAGAGGGTGCTACATCATGAAGCACAAAGCTGCTGTCAAGCGTCAACCCCGTGGAAAATGCCACACTGTTCACCCAAATACTTCTAAGCTGAAAAGAAACATCCATGCCTCTCTTTACTCTCTTTTGGTCTGTGTTGATTATTTGACGCTCACTGGAACGCTGCTGAGCACACCAGCTTACCTCTGACCTTTTCCATTGTAGCCGAATGCCATTCATAGGCTGAAAATATGAAACACACATACAGTATAATGTGCCATCTAACTTTGTTTTTCATATTGTAACTTACGATAAAGATGATTAAAGGGAATTGAATTGATAACATTTTTGGGAATATGACCTTAATAAGATACATAAATAAGAATTACAACTATTCCCTTACATAGAGGTTACAGCATTGATAAGTTTATATACTGTAAACAGTTCCAGTTAATTATATACAGTAAACACTTGATTGTGGAAGGTTTTTATTCTATTTTTTCTTTTTTGTTGGCCATTAGAAAGTACCAATGGGGTTGACCAGGAATTATGACTGACATTTTTTAAGTTAGGTTCCCTGGTAGGTGAAACTTTGGTTCTTGCTAAAGGAAGGTCCTGGTCCCCTGAGAAAGGTCCTGCATTGGAAATGGGCGCATAGATTAACAAAAAATGTGTCAGGTGGTGGATTCACCTTGAAACGCCTTGGGGAAACGCACATTGAATCTTATCTATCAGTAAAAAAACATTCCTTGTAATATTTTTTTGAAAAATTACTTTGAGTATCAGACTATATTTAAACTTAAATTTAAGAGCCTGACTGGTTCACCCTGCTTTCAGTCTTAATACTCAGTTAAGGTAAACATGTCCTGATTGCAGCTCTGGACTGAACACATTGCAGTCACCTGTCACACATGGAAATCCACCATCCTGTGACTCATTCCTTTTCACACAGTGGCTAACCTGTAATTTACCCCCAGCACTTAACAAGGCCATCATGGTAACATGAGGAGATACAGAGAATCGACCGCTGTTTTCTTTGGCCACGTTCACTGGAGCTGAATGGAGCGGACAGCTTCTCTTTTCACTGGATGCGAACCTTGTTTCCTGCACCTCTGGGGCCAGACACTGGCTCCTGACTGCAGAGGTGGCAGAGACAGACAACTGGATGTCAGTAGCACCTGACTATTTAAGGTTTACGTGGTCTCTGGACATAACAGTGTACAGTGTTGGTGCAATGAGCAGTCTGTCTTGTCTCTGTCCTGAGGAGTTTCAGTTTGGCTACAGAGGGTTCTCTTACTTACTGAAGACATATTTGTACCAACAGGGCCATCTGGTGTTTATGAGGTGAAGTTCACATATTGATTATGCAGAAGAGGCTAAGCTGTCGGAAGGCAAAACAGACTCTTCATTCTTTTATTGCACCATTTACTCCATTTTCATTTCTAGATTTTTCCTTTGCTTAAACAACACCTCCATCAGGAAAAATAAATCTATTTAAAGTAACTGAGGACTATATGTGCTTATATAACAGATAAAATCTGTAAATAGGTCAGAGTGATGTTAGAAAAAGTGGAACAGTATTTTAATAACTGGTTGAACCACCTTTGGTGCCAATAACCTCAAGCAAACACTTGCTATAGCTGTGGATTAGACCTGCAGAACGTCCAGGAGGAACTTTGACCCATTCTTCATCACAGAACTGCTTTAGCTTAGACATATTACTAGGATGTCTAATGCGCACAACTATCTTGAGGTCATTCTACAGCACCTCTATTGGGTTGAAGTCTAGGCTCTGGTTTCAGCTTGTAGACAGCCACTCTGACATTTGTCTGCAGGATGCCTTGATAAACTTGGGAATTTCCCCATCATCACAAACTATCTCTTTCCAGAGACAAGAAAGCAGCCCCAAATCATGACGCTCCTTCCACCATACTTCATCGTTGAGATAATGTTTTCATGTTGGTATGTGGTTCCCTTTGTTTGTGTTTTATCAGATTAGAAAAATTGTGTTTGTATTTGTGATCAGATCACATTTCATTACTAACTTATACTGGCAAGGAAGCAGACTCCAACAAATGCTCTATTTCCTCCTATTTGAGTTATTGTTTCTAGTTTCTACCTGTTTTACAACTTTTATGACTCCTTTTTAAAAAGTGAAACTATATATTTGAGATGTGTTCAAAACATTGTGCTTCCCAGTAGTTCAGCCTTTTTCTTTAAAGGGAGATGTAAGAAGGAAATGCACTGCATTAACACCACCTGGTGGTTTTAATGTAGTGGTGGACTGGGGTCAGTATGAGCAATTCACATTCATATTCCTTTAAAGTATCTTTAGAGAGATGTGAAGATAAATCAACTGTATCTGTCCCACCCCCCACCTCACACCCCTGGATACAAATTTCCCAGCCTCCCATACCAAACCCTCCCAGCTCTTGGCCCTCACCTGTCAGTCATTCCTAGGTCCCTGTTACTCAGGGGACCGATGGCCTGTCAGACCTCCAGCAGCCACTCAAAGAAATATCTTCAGTCCCGTCACAGCCCACCCGTTCCGCCCCTACCTCACCCCCATCCCTCTTGGGCCCGCCAAACAAAAATAAAGTCACATTGAAGAGAGCGGCCAGGGCTCCTGCTTTGCAGATCAGTCAGTGGATATCTGATTGTCACTCACGGGGCTGGGCCCTTAATCCTATTGTTTCTCCGACAGGATTACTCTCTGTGGTCCCCCTCTCCCTGTGGCTGTGCGCGGGAGAAAGGCCAGATTAAGGGGATTAGCGTGTATCCTCCTGACTTGTCAAACTGGGATGTAAGAAACCATTGACTTTCTTGGGGACCCTGAATGAGGAGAGGCAGAGAGGTGCCTAAAGAAGAGGTCATGAAAGGCACTGAACAAGCCAAAATTCCTGAGAGGACAATGTGATTTGTTTGCTTTTGTTCCCTCAAACTGGGCTGAAAGGTTCAAAGGGCTAGCCCTGAGGAGAGGAGAACACCAAGCGAAGTGGAAGGAGAGAGGAGAGGGGAGTGGAGGGAAATTAACCTGACTTTTAGCAGACTGATTTCATATGAGTACAATCATGGCCCTGCAAACTCTGAGTTCTAAAGGTTTGCAATGGAGATGGTTTTGCTTGGGGATTATTAGTAATAAGCTGTAAATAAATGCAGCTGCCTGTCCACAAGAATCCCCCCAAATGTTCAATGTTCATCAAAAAATGTATGCACAGGTACAGTATAAGTTGAAATGATAGGGGCCTAATGGTGAGAATCCTTATTGTACAGATGCCTTGAGTTACACTTTAAGTCCTATATTCTTTCAGTTTTTGTCACTTTTTTATGATAATAGTAAAGAAACAATCAAGGCCACTTTGAGGAGCTAACAACAGGCCAAGGTTAAGTATCAGGAATAATCATTCTGTGGACTCAAGAGGCAGATGGAACTTCTGTTCATCCATTGTCATGGCTGTAATGTGATGACATCTAGAGGCTCCTGTGAACAGCTATAACTTATGTGCGAAATTGAACTAAACAACCCAGTGCACCCACACAAACAAAAACCGACACAGGACTGCCGCACACTCCTATCTGGGTTGTAATTTTAGCATTACACACATGTCATTGGGCAGTCTGTGCAGTTTCGCCTCTCTCTTGACATTTGTCTGTGGATAGCAAACACAGACCAACCGTACTTGTTTAATGACAAATGACATAGCACATGAGCAGGATGCATTACATGCACCACCTGTATGCATTAACAAACCACTCTTCAGAGACACTGGTTATTTTCTGTGGCTTCTGACAGACATTCATACACAAAGACACAAAGGATGTAATCAGGGTTCTTGTGGCTGCCAATGACATCCTGTAGTCTAAACCAAAAGATACCAAGCTAACAGAGGTTGGAGATTATTTGAAGGCTGGTGACTGCATACTTGTCAGTATACATACAAAATAGTACATATCTGCAACATTTTTGCATATAGGCTATTGTCTGATAATAACTGAACAACTAATTAGCTGTTAGAAGTTAGTAATTATTGGTAATGGTGACACTGTTTCCTATTCAGCCTCCCTTCAATATGAATACTTAGGTCAAATTGACCCCGCCTGCCTGGTGACAGATGACGTACACGTCAACGACAGTAACATTTTAGAGTGGCATTTGAAAGAGCCAACCGTTGAACGGTGTACGCCCACATTCATTAATGGACCAATGGCAGAGTGTCAGGGCGAACTGCTGAAATTGAGCTGGACTTGTTTTGTTTTGGTTAGCCGCCGAGGAAGACGCTTTGTTAACAATGTGACGGCTAATTCATAATTTAGTGATTAAGAAATATTAGTCTCTAATGTTATTGACAATGGGGTCACCGAATTTCAGCGTTGGACAAGTAAATTCAGCGACGGCGGCCACAGTGGCAGAGGTAACTGACGTTTCTTAACAGTCAAAGCTAGTTAGCTAGTTAGCCAGATAGGGATAGGTAGCCAGCAGTATTACTTTAACTTAGCCAGCATTCTAAAGTGTATTAGCGTTAGCGAGCTAGATTTCTATGCTGAGGTATATTTTCTCCCTTGGTCTGATGGCTGAAGGTTTGTACGTAGAGTCGTAAAAGCTATCTTCCTTGTAGGCCATGTTTTGTATTTTTTCCCCCAGCAGTCACTGTGGTGTGGGCTGTTTGACGTTAGATATGGACATTTCTGTGAGCCTCATAAGGTTACTTAATAACTTTAGGTAGAGAACACACACTAGATTTATTGTCATTACAAAATAAATCTTTTCTCCCGCGACCATTAGGGGGATTAAGCGATTTAGACGCTGCCCAGGTGATATTTTTTACCTTTCTATTTATTTATGATGTGTAATGAAAACTTATATTGAGTCACATTACGCAGGTAGAATGACGAGCTGATGTCGGGGACCGACTGCCAACAGGAGCCTTGATCACGAAGCCAGATGATTGGCTTATCCAGCTGTCTTTGGACTTAACTCGGGTTTTGTGGCTCACTTTGAACCTGTTTAGATCACCATAATGGCTTAGGTTAACTTCAAAGTCACTGGTAAAACCGACTCATCATTCCATGATCCAGACACGAACAAAATAGTTTATAATAAGGTGATAAATAATTCTATAATTCATGTCGTTTTGCGGTTTCAGGCATTCCATGTGTCAGTCAGGTTATACCTCAGAGCTTCTAACAAAATATCACAAAAGATAATTTAATTCACAATAGGATTCCTGGCACTGCTTTTACACTCTTATATCACTGTGATGATACTTGAAAGACAAATAAAACAATCATTCAGATTGAGTTTAAGTGGTACTACTTTTGACCTTTTTATGTGGATCACATATTCAGAACATTTGCAGCGCATTGCAGTACTTAGCACAGCAAGAAGGTTCTGGTTTCTAACCTGACAGCCACCTGGGCCCCTTCTGTTTGGAGTTACCCTGTTCTTGCCTGGGTTCTTCAAAGATGTGCAAAGAAAATCTGCCTGGAGCCAAAAAAAACTTAGAGCCCTTTACATGCAGGTACCACTTTTTTTTTTATCACTTTATCTACTGACAGCTGGTTCATCCACAATAATGAATCAGAATTGAAGAGTTGATTAGATTTTGGTTTAACTATTAAAACCAATATTAAACCAGTTTAGCAGTGACCTGTTTAATGGTTAATAAGGCTACAGTGACACAGTGGACAGGCTAATTGAAGGTACCACTAATGTGTGTAAAAATGCGCACATTGCACAATCCTCTCAATATGGTGACTCTTCTATTATTTGATGCCCACAGCAACTTGATATTGTAAAAGAAACGGAGCTACATTCTACATTTGTTTGGTGAGTCTGAAAGCAGCAGTGTTCAAAATCACCAAGTGCCAATGCTGTGATGTTGTAGGAGACGGTGCTCAGCTCTGTTGCACTTGCTGGAAGGTTGTCACATTCTAAACAAGCAGCAACCAGTTTCACGACCTCCCCTCTGGATATCTACAGGCTTTGTTATGGAACACTGTCAACGTCTTTTAGCAGTGCACAGAACTGGTGGTGGTTTAAAACATTTGTTATCATTTGTTCACTCTTTTACATAAAAAAGTTTTAAAACATTTTTATGTTTTTTTAAGTTCTATATTTTTGGCAAAGCCAGGGAGCCACTAGAGATGGGCCACAGGTAGGAGACTCCTGAAATATTTCCACAGATACTGCCATTCCATCACATATGAACCTGCTAATAACGTGGAGGAAAATTCTGAGTTAACGGGCAGTTGATAACGTTACAGGTTATCCAGCACAGCAAAGACCTGACTCAGTGAAGCAGAGAACTCTTAGAGAGGCAAAGTTGAACTTCCTACATGCCACAGAGCCCTTGGCTCATGAGATGTTTCCTCTCACCCGTCTCATGTTGTTTTGAGAGAGATTTTAGATTTACTCCATGTTAATCTCAGAGTTCACTCACTGATTGACCATTTGCTATTTTTATTATTTCTGACTGACTATTATGACCGCTAAAAGCTTAGTTTGCAAAAACTAGGCTGACAGATGCTCAGCGATGGGCTGATGATCAGCCATCATGTTGGTGTGCACTGGCACTCAGCTGCTGTTGTTGTTGGCAAATATTCTGATTCTGTGACTGGAAAAGATGTAATGCAGTAATACAATAAGTGTAACATCCCTCTAAACAAAGAACAAAGGCATTTATTAGCTGTTGGCTCCTAAATGCCAGCACTAGGTGTGCCGGCAATCAGTAAGTATGTAGGTAAAACCAAAAGCATGAGATAAAATTACCAGCATGCCTCTAAGTAACTTTACACTTATGTGTTGAAAATTTGCAAATGTCCTGGTTTTCAACAGTGCAACCAAACAGACCAACAGTACAGTACCTGGATCTGCCACCACCTTATCAGAATTTGTCTAAATATGTTTTTTACAAATATCAAAGAGAGAGACGTTCGTTTCTTTGTGTATCCACAGGCCCAGTTGGTGTGTGAGGGAGCAAACAACCAGAGCTACATCTGTGAGTTGGGTCACTGCTGTGGACAGACACAGTGCTGCAGCTACTACTACGAACTGTGGTGTAGGTTACTCTACTACTTTGAGTGTTTGAATGGTTCCTTTTTAAAATGATATCAAGTGCACAAAACAAAAGAAATTTGTCAGTACGCCACTGGCTCAAACAATGTGCTTCACTATATTTGTATTCTATCCACCAAATGTCACACCTTTTAAGGGCTACTCCACCAATTTTCATCTTGTTTTCTATGGTTATAGTTTGGTTAGTCATTATTCTAGCTAAAAAAAAAAACTCCAAATGACATTATGTGGAGGAGTTCTTAAGTACAGATGATGTTTAACACCATTAATATACATTTAGCCTTCAAACTACAACAATGGGAAACAGGTTGGTGATTATAAATCTTTGAATTTACCCTTTAAGTAAAGTAAGTAAACTACAAAAAGCAGAGAATGTAAAATGTGGCGCATGACAAATGTCAGGAGTAGTACCAGTTAGGCGAGTGGAGCCGGACCCTGAATCTAATCTCTTGTTCACTTGTTTACTGCTCTACTGCCTGTTTGACTATGCTCTTAGTGTGCTGTTTAGGAAGAACTCTCAACCTGGTATTTCTCTATTGCCAACCAGAATTTTTGAAGCAGTAATTACTAACTGAGACAGGGTGTAAAATCTAACTGGCTTTTCAGCACAGAATTAAACTGTCTTTCTAATTGTACCATTTGTCAGGATATATATTAAGTGTGTGTTGGCACATGTACTGTGGGCTCCCTGCAGGGTTCTGGTTGGTGTGGACTCTGATCATTATACTGTCACTTTGCTGCGTGTGTCAGCACTGGCGCTCCAAGCAGCGTTTCCAGCAGCAGCGGCGGCAGAACGAGATCAACCTCATTGCCTACAGAGAGGCTCACAATAACTCGCAGCTGCCGCTCTACCTCAGTAAGTAGCTGTGGGACTGGAGCTGTCACACTCTGTCATGTTGTTGCATCTACATTACAAGTCAAAGGTTTAGACACAGAAATTGCCATGTTTTTGAAAGAAAAGTAGATTTTACAACATTAGATTGGTCAGAAATGCAGTGTAGACATTATTAATATTGTAAATGACTATTGCAACTGGAAACAGTTGTTTTTTTAAGGAATATTTACACAAATGTATAGAGGCCTGTTGTCAGCAAACATTATTGCACATTGTTTGCTAATGCAAGTTTAATAATTTAAAAGGAGAACTGATTAGAAAACCATTGCAATGGTGGTAGCTATTGGTGGCGAGGGTGGTCCAGTTGGTAAGGCAGTGATCTACAAATCCCATGGTTGGTGGTTCAACTCCTCAATCGCCCGAGTCCTGGCCACATGTTGAAGGGTCCCTAGATAAGACACTCACACCCAAACCCTTGGCACCTAAAATGCAGCTGCCTGTCTACATTAATTTCCCCAATTTCTTGGTTATTATAATGACTATTATTAACACAGCTGAAGTGTTAATAACTTAACTTATTTTTTCATGAAAAACATGGTCATTCCTATTGTATTCGTTTAGTGTGTCCAAGCGTTTGACTTTTGGTAGTACAGACTTCCACATATACAGTAGTTAGTTTCTCCCTCTGAGACACATTAACAGCTTCGCATTACACTAGTTCAACAAGTTGCCAAACCAAACCATCCACTGAGCCACTGACAAGTACAACTCCAACAACAGAACTGATAATGTTAGTGCTAATCCATCTCCAAATTTTTGTCTTTTGTCGAACATGCAATTAAGGTATAGTTTCACATTTTCCAAGTCAACATTAATATCTATCGTAGTTGTTGGTCCTGACCACTCTAGGCAAATACAAATAGTAATTTTTAGTGCAAATCATACGGGATAAAAACTAACGGTCCATTTTCTGTGTAATTTTAGATTTATCTTCACTGTTGTAATGATATTTCCACATTATTAAAAAACGCCAAAGTTCTCTTTTTCACTGATTCAGTTCTGGGGCTGATTTGAAGCCAGTTCTTTGCTTTATGACAAACAAACAAAGCCACTGTCACCTTTCATTCATGACTGTAATGTGTTGTTCTTCAGGATTCTTGCCCACATACCTGCTACCAGCCTATGAAGAGGTGGTTGATCGCCCAGCCACACCTCCTCCTCCCTACACCCCTCTCCAGTCAGCAGCTCCACCTGCAGACCCGCCTGAAGAATATCCTTGCCCCCACTCTGCTGTTTCCATCCCCAGCGATGCTGACGCAGCTCTCCCTGCTACCCCAGAGGCCACACAGACCCACCTTCAAAGCGCGTACAACCCTAACAAGGACTCAACACCAGGCAGGTACCGGCGCTTCACTGGGGATTCTGGAATCGAAGTGTGTGATGACCAGCAACTGTGGGATCAGCACAGCTATTTAGAAAGAGAAGAGAGAGAGGAAGAGGGGGCAGGGCAAATGGTCGACCCACATGGTCTCTGTGAAATCGGGAACTTTGACCACAGCTTTAATAATGAGAACACCACTGAGCAACCTGAGCCACAGTCTCTCAGGTAGTCCACAAGGATGTCTTAAATATTTGCAGAAAATAACTCTGCAGCACGCACTGATGCAAACCTTTTTCCTTTGTTGCTCAGGGGAGTGGTCTGTGGTTAATAATTGAACAATTCCCACATAATTAAACCGACTTTGTCCAGCTTGGTTTGAAGCTCTTACCTACACCGAGCTCATCTCCTGCTCATGGTGAGATTTGAACAGCTGCTTTGTGTGTTGATGAGCTGGCTCCTTTGACACGTCCTCCTGTCAGGATGCAGCACTGATATTTGTGTTCGGTATACTAGCTTGGTTCTTTTCTGTAAGGTTTGCTGTATGGTTCAGACAGCAGACAGGTCAGACAGCACATGTCTGCGCTACTATAGCGTAGGGATGTCCGATATTATTGGCCTACCGATGTTATCGGCATTAAAATGTAATATCGGAAATTATCGGTATCGGTTTTTTAACTCTTTTAATGACACAAGTTTTACATACCATGCACATATTATACATCAAACTCTTCAGCTACTTCTCTCTCTCAAAATGTCAAAATATGACAAAT
>JAUBNQ010000007.1:1574610-1588783 GCA_032353495.1 Ctenopoma kingsleyae | reverse complement strand
CACAAGGACACACACTGCTCTGCTGTTTCAGCTTCATGTTTAGTTTTGGTGTAGGAGTGTGTGTGTGTGTGTGTGTGTGTGTGTGTGTGTGTGTGCGCGCACGCACGCGATTTACAGCACAACATAAACAAATTCTTCCTTCCAGATGCCTCACGAGTCGACGGTGGAGCACTCTCACATCAGCATCATTGACACCGAGTCTCCGCTGGCCACGCGGAACCGCCACGACGTCGACTTCAAAGAGATGGAGGGCAAACGGCACCAGCTGACCCGGTCCGTCAGCGAGATTCAGCCCCCCCATTTCTTCCCACAAGCTCCACAGGAGATCACCCACTGCCACGACGAGGACGACGATGAAGAAGAAGAAGAGGAGGAGGAGGAGGAGTAGATGAGTCCAGTTGATCCTATTTAAAATGTGAAGGGATTTTTCTCACAGGTGGAGCTGCTACACTGTGCCTACATCCCTGCTAACTGTACCTGGTCACAGGTGCATAAGAATAATAAGTGAGATAGTGATATTGACAAAGGATTGTTTGTGTACAGTGAAAGAGAAGAAGCAGCAGTTTGTTGTTCTTCTGTTTTCCTGCTTTTGTTTGGCCTTTGTTCACAGTCCTGGATGCATTTACTCATTTGTACTGTAAACACTTCACTGCCTGCCGCTTCTCCCTGCACTGCACTGCAAACTTTAAAACCTGCACAACGCTGAGGCAAAGGTGTGACCCGTACAGGGACAATCCGCCCTAAAACTCCATATGCTTTTTTTGAGACCATAATACTGTAGCTTTGAAGGTGTACATTTTTCCCCACTTCCAAAGAAACAAGAGATTGTTTTCTAAAACTAGACTCAGTTCAGAAGACTGAACACTCCAGATGAGTAGTTTGTGCTGAGAGGTAAAGTCAGCAGGAAATTACAACATCATATTTCATGCTCACAGCCTGCTTCACATACTTAACCCAGTACTTCCCCTCACAGAGTTGTATAACCGGACCATATTTCTCATATTCCTCAGAAACAGGAAGACTGAAGTCCTTAGTCCTGCTGCATTATCTGTTTTTCTAATGTAATGTAGATATACAACCCTCCTGCACAGATAACGGTTACTGCCTTACTCACTTTGATTTGAGCTGAAACATTGAAGGACAATGTATTTTGAATACGAATGCTGAATTGTTTTCATCTGGGGCATGACAGGTGAAAAGCATGGAAGCCCATTCCTGACAGGAGAAATAAACCACTGAAAATTAACAACTGGTTCATATTACAGAAAATACCAGTTGACTTTAAAGGTGCAGTGTGTCAGACTTAAAGGGATCTATTATATAATATTGATAGTTTTCAGTAGTGTGTAATCACCTGAAAATAAGGATCATTGTGCTTTCTTTAGCTTATATCTAAACAGGACGTGGGTCCATTCATGGAGGCTGCCATATTTCTACAGTAGCCCAGAGCAGACAAACCAAACACATTGGTGTTCACATTTTTACACTGAAGTAACTTTAGTTTGGTGATGCTCTAAAACCGTTCTTTACCAAGAGCTTTCTTTTCAGGCCACAAAGCAGAATAATACTTTTCTGTTGGTATATGTACTTAGACTTATGGAGAAAAGGGTGTTATGGGTAACAGTGTGTCGTACAGGCTCGCAGATACGCCAACATATGTATGCTGATTGGTTGACATAAAGTTGGGAGGGACATAAAACGGAAAAGAAGACAACAAAAGAAAATCCTCATCTTCCCAGTCTTGTTCTCCTCTCCATTCAGCAATTCAGTGTAGTAAATTGTTTGCACCTCGTAACGTTCAAATTCTATTTCAAGATTCATTCGACCTCTTGAGTAAATTATGTAAACACAATACTGCCCCCAGTGGACACATGCATCTGTCGTTCAGCTGTAACAGAAACATGTATGCGAATGTAATCCACATACATTCACTTACATCCGGAATGCAGAATTATAATTCCGCCTGTAGACGACATTGACAACATGGCACCTGATGGACACCGTAGGCCCTCTCATAACACCTTTCAAATGCTTTACAGTTTGCAGCAACACCACTAGATGCCACTAAATCTTACACACTGCTCCTTAACACAGTTAAATGATAAAGTCAACATTATGAAACACTAAGTCATAAATTCGACTGAATCAGCATTTACACTATGTCACAAGGACATATGAAAAAATGTAAACAAGTGTTTATGTAGATTTACTATCTGTAATTATAAGTCTAATTATAAGTTTGTATCATTTCCATTTAGTCAAACTTTTGACTTACTCTCATAAGTTGATTTCAGAATTATGAGATTAATCAAAGTATTGAGTCACTGTCTCAATATTAAGTGTAGATTGGGAAAAAATAGTTTTACCATGTGTCCATTATATTTTATGCTTTTTTTTAAAGAATTATTTTTTTTTTAAATAAATGAATACCTAATTGATGATCAATAAGGTTTTATGTTATATTTTAAGTTTTGACTTAGTGTCTCATCATCATTTGAGTCATGATGAGTATTTGCACGCTGTGTGTATCCTGTGTACATCCTGGCAGTAATGGTCTTCCATAGACAGGTGAAGCTGCTGTCACCAGGTCTGTCTGCTGTAAACATGCTTGGCCTGTGCTGCTGCTGCTGCCTCACTGTGAGCCTGTCTCCGTCTGCACTGATGTCACCACAGGTACTGTCAACACGGTGACATGCAGTAGCATGTTTTAGTATACTGTAGTGCTGATACCATTATTATTTTCTTGGATATTATTATTATCGTTTTTTATGTTTCCGGCCTGATTTTTGTAAGCAGGTGTGATTTAACAGGACCTATTTGGAAAAGGCATCTGATCTGCTGGAACGATCACATTATTGATTCTTTAACTGAGGCAGACCGTGAGCTTTGACAGTCTCGGAGCCACAGACGGTGAGATTTTTAAAGTTCTTTTTAAACTTGACATGTTGGTGATATCTGTTCTTGCATAAAATTGGTTTGACCTTTTTCCAGCCATGTCGTACCTCGGTTGTTGTTTGAGTATCAGAACAATATTAGACTGAGTTACTGTGCTGCTGTTGAAACACAAAGGTTTCAGAGTGGACCATGTTTCTGTGTGGATGCCCCTCAAAGTGAGAAAATGTCCACTGTTTCTTAGCTGAAGTCTTTTCAGACTGAGCATGCCTGTTTTACCTACTGTCAGCTGCTTTGAGAGCCAGTGTGGACTTTGACAATCACATATACTGAGTAAAGTGAACCAAACGGTGATGATGGTTTTTACCAGCTCCAGCTAATGCATGTGTTCAATTTTTCTTTTCAATGTTTTGAACAATGTTTAAAGATGTTTGTAATAAATTTTCTGATCTGATGCTGTAGCTGAGTTTTGATTTGTCAGATGTAGGTAAAATGTGTATTTAACTCCACTAACTGTCGGTAACAGCAGGTTTACTGTTCACGTGTCATCTGATAAACCAACTTTTCACCACCATGTGTTCTGTTACGGTGATCACATCACGTGACACTGTAAGGCTGTATAATATCTCATGTCCTCTCTTTTTCTCATCTCAGGATTTAAACTTTCAGGTACTAGATGTGTGGATGCAATGACTATTGCCAGTTATTTTGTTCCAGCATTTTGGAGAACTCGCTTTAGTTCTTCTGTCTCAGCGTCTCCTGTAACTCCAAGTCTCTGAAGATAATTCTTTAGGTTTAATGTTTTAACACTGAGAAGCAAAAGTAAACCAAAGTGACTGCCTTTAAACAGCAAGTACTGTAAATATGAGCTTTCACAACATAGAGGATGTCACTGTATCTCCTCATGGATTCAGGAGTAGACTGCTGTCCTAACCTGAGAGATGTTTACAGCCCAACAATGAGTAGAGGCTCATGCACATGTAGGAGGGGGGCCTGAAAGTACTACGTTCAAGGAAACATTGGCTAAAAACTGGTGTCTTTGTTCCCTGTGCTCTAGTGTAAGTCGCATTATTGTATAAAGTTCTGTTTTGTTGTATCTGCCTTAGATACTGGGGATATTTGGGATTTGGAGCAACCTTTTAGGCACCACCATCATGAAAACACCAGATAAGGGAATATGTTTTGGAAGATTGCTGTCCCTTCAGTGGACCAGTGAAGTTATTCTGGAGGCTCACCTTAATGAGACTTATTAGCCTGACTTGTCTGCACAAAGTCATATCAAAGTTATGAAGTGAGTAGATTTCTGAGGTTGATCTCTGATGAGCCACTTGCCTTGGACATGTATCCTCGCAGACCTCAGGGCTCTGATAAGATGATGTGCTGTCATAAAGGAAGAATATGGCAGCACGCAGGACCTTAAAGGTCAGCAGTGTGACTAGAACACTCTGGAGGAGGGTTACATAGGAGCTGAAGGCTAATACTGAGCACAAAAAAAGTGAGACACAAGTCGGAGGTTAGCCGACATTTTACTGTGTGAAATGTTTTCAGTTAGTTTCACAGACACAATTATGAGTGAGGAATATATCAGCTGTGATAAAGCCCTAATAAGGTGGAGAAAGAGGCATACAGTATCACTGAAACAATAATAATCATATTATTGTGTCCAGCCGTGGAGCCATGAGGCAGCTCATCATCAGTAAACTCTGATTTATTACAGTGTGGGACACGTGCAACATTATGCAACAAGACTCAGCAGCACAGCCTCAGGGACACTGTCAGGGTCAAGCAGATGTCTGGCCTTCACACTGCAGATAACTTTGTCCCTTTGCTCCATCTGATCTCATGATGCAGCAAATGAAAAGCTCTTGCTTACAATACACTTGTAATCCATTAACAGAAGGATGCTTTGGAAAAATAGGGGCTCCCCCTGGTATGTTTCTAGGGCCTCATTTATTTTTAGGCTCCCTGTTTCTTTTTAAACATCTTTGTTTCTTGTCATAGATTTTAAAGAAATCTTTTTTTAATGTATCTTTTAAAGAAAAATTAAACTAGACTTGCAAGTATGCTCAGACCAAAGCTCACAGCACAACTCTGAACCAGAGGGATGGTGACCTGAGGAGACGGGGAGGCTGACATCTTTAAACTGGGCTTAAACAGGAGGCTTAATGTGTTGGGAGTTTAGAATAGCATGAACAGCACCGTACACACACATCACCAAATGCCGTTATCAGGAGGCACCGTGACACAAACGGGGTATTTAATAAATTAATTTAATACAACTAAGCAAAACATTTTACCCAACTCATACAAAAAAAATGTCACACAGTTTTTGTGTTTGATCCAGAATACCACTTCCAAAAGGGCCGCGTCCACATCCTGCTGACTGTGCTGGTTAACACGTGATCCTCTTGAGGCTGCCGTTGCAACATATGTATGACACATCACTTTAAAAGGTGTCTCAGTTGGTCCTGCAGGTTTTTAGAGTGCTCCACACTAGACGATGGAAACGCGAACACAGACAGAGAGACACACGTCATCAGTTTGTGTTGTGGCTTACTGATGAGACAGTGATGTCAGCTGTTTCCACTAAAGCACAAACAGCGCATGGTGTTTAGACTTACTTCTTCTGGATGGCCTCTTGCCTTAGTGAGTGACAGATACACACAGACACAGATATTCTTTCAATATTCAGTTTAAAGTGAACAGGTTTGACATATTGGCACTCAGAAAAAAGCAGATTGATACTCACTGGTACTGTAAATGCGTGGTGATAATGGACATTTTTCTTAGACTCTGGAAGATAAAATAGCAATGATATTGAATTTTTTTACTTTGTTGTACGGTTTTCCTGCTATAGCATCATTCACTGACTCTATATGTTGGTACTTACATCCTCAGAGTGCAGGATGGAGTCCTCCTGCATAACCATATTTCTTGCTGCTTGTCCAAGAAGCTGAAAGAAACATAAACCAGATTTTGGCATTCAGGGCTGTAATTAATAAGCATGTCCAGTGTTTCATTTTAATCTGGCAAGGAATGTCTCTCATGATTGTTTTGTAAAACAAGCAAAGAAAAGTCAAAGAAAATCAATTTTACTTTAAAATGAGATACTGAACCAGGGAATCAAATACAAAATATCTACATAGATACAGCAGTTAAGCTGCACAGCAAGAAGAAGTGATTGGTCCTAAAATGTTATATGATCTCCTTTAAATCAAAAGTACAGACTAACTCAACGTGTTTTATGCTAATAACACAGAGTTATAATGCTTTTTATGTCATTATTAAACTTTAAATCCTTTGATTCCACAGCATCTCTACAGGATTAACGCTGCAATATTCAGCTTCTGGGAATGAAGACTGTGCTAGCATGAGCCTTGAAATCAATCCTCTCTGTGCTGTCCCCATCTCTGCTACACTATGTCACTCTGTGCAGCAGCGGAAGCTACAAAGTTTGTTTGGAAAGGTGAGCTTTGCTCAAAAATCTTTAGAAGAAGAATATCTCTGTACTGCTGCCAGACTGTTCAGCGAATCTACATTGCAGAACTGTCTGACAGCACCTCTCCACAATAAGATTTTGGAGTATATTTCTACTAAAAGATATTGCAAAAAAATGACATACTGTAGCTTTAAGGTGTGACAAGAGAAACGCAATTTCATTTGTTTCTTTGTTCAAATTGATTGTGCTTATTCATAATTGTGACATGGAGATCTGACCATATGTGTACATTGACAATAAAGGCATTCATTCAAATGTTAAAACAAATCACATACATGCATAAATGTACTTATTCTTACTACTGTGTCTATAGTGAAAAGTTCCTACACTGCAAATATCGTCTATCTAACCAAGTCTTACAATCTTAAATCCAGCCAAAAGTCTTTTTTTTTATCTTGTTTTGAGAGTAATATACTAAGCAAGCACAAAAATGTGTAATATCTTACTGCAAAAGCAGATTATTTCACTGAATTTGAGATTCACACTAGAATCATGTGAAATTATCTGTCCATGCAGTAAGATAATGACACTTTCCTGAAATACTAAAAATAAGACATATATTCTCAAAAAAGATAATATCTAAATCTTACCAAGTGTAATTATCTTACTGCATGGACAGATAATTTCACATGATTCTAGTGTGAATCTCAAATTCAGTGAAATAATCTGCTTTTGCAGTAAGATATTACACATTTATGTGCTTGCTTAGTTTATCATTTTAGATTTAAGATTGGAATACTTGGTTAAATAGACGATATTTGCAGTGTACACCTGCAGTTTGTCCTCTAATCTAAAATGACTAAAGTAAGCGTTAAATGATTAATGAAGGAAGTTTGTCTTTCAGTCCTGTTTATTCTGTTTAATTCTGCTAGCCTGCTTTAGCATTATCAAGTTGATGAAAATAAAACGTCAAACTCAATTTTCAAAATATAATCCTTACTAATGGAATCAATGGTAGGTGTACAAGCAATGCTTTTATTTTGAATACAAAAATCCTGTTCCGGTAGTGTTCGTGGTTCCTCTGTCACATGACAAATGATAAAGCTGTTAGCATCAGCTGTAATATTCGGATAAAATCACTTGTGTCGTTTTACCTCCTGACTGCGGGATCCTTTCAGCACTTGGCGGGTAAGTGCGATCGCATCACCGCTACAAGAGCCCACTTTATCGGATAATAAGCCTTTGACAGACTGACCAAACCGTGGCTGCGACTCAGTCGACGCCATCTTCTGTTTTGACTAGCGACGGTGCGCGGGAGAGGCCAAAATGCACAGCAACGCGTCCGTAGACAAGAGTTCACGTCACCTCATAATACTCCATACTGAATGGTGAAGTGGTACTTAAAGGAAATTCTGTGTCTGTCCTTAAATCTAGATTTTAGTTGTCCATAAATCTACACTGTAAAAAATCGAAAATGTTAAGGAAACTCAGCATTTTAGGGCAACAAACGTTAGCAAAGTTTGGAGTTAGGTAATCTAACTTAATTTCTCAAGTTTAGGCTTTACGTTTATCCAACTTAAAATGTTTACTTCTGCCAGCTTAAATCTTTATATTGTGTTGCACACACTCAGAAATCTTGACTTGCAGATAAATTGTCTGTAATCCCTGTTTTTGTCTGCTGTCTCTCTCTTCCCCCGTCTCTCAGTCTTCTAAGATTAGAATTTGTCAGACTTTTGCTGAGGCGTGCTTGATTTGTTGGCATAGTTGTGATTTGTGCTTCAATTGCTGATATCTGCCTAAGTTTCTAAGGTGTAACAACTTGTTTACTTCCCTTTATGCCAACGAGTATAAATTGCTGTTTGTTTGTTTTTTTGCTGTATTGTTACTCTGCTGATGATCGACTGCAAAGTTAGAACTTCCATCCGTCATCTTAACCACTTGTCCTCGTAAGGGTCACAGGAGTGCTGGAGCCTATCCCAGCTGCCATCGTGCGAGAGACAGTTAGAACTTACTACAGTCAATAAATTAAAGCTTGACTTTAATAAATTAATAAAACACTTCACACATAAAATGGACACTTTCATTATTCATTCATTACTGTCTGTCCTTCTCTTTGCAGCAGCTGATCTGGGTGGAGCACTGAATGTGTGTCATATTTTGTAAAGTGAGTGATACTTTGCACGTATTGTAGTTGTAGTTGGGTAAAGAAAACTGAATACTCAGTAATACCCCAGAATTGTACTTCAGTGCTGTAATGTACTTAGTTACTTCCCAACACTGTTGACTAGACTTAAACAGTGTTATGTGAAAGTGTTTGGTCATGTTTTTTCTGCAAGGATTCAATGAATCAAGTTTCATCTTATCTTGTTTAAATTGGCATAGCTGCACATATTCAGACTCAAGGTTATGGCATTGAAGGAGCTGCATAAAAGTGTGGCCCTGCAGCAGCTCAGGGCCCTTTCTGCACAGTTCCCTGTGATGATTTGCCTCTGACGAACCAAACCCCTCCATCAGGGCTCTTCTGCTATGGATATGTCTTGGTTTCTGTACCTGTCTGTGGTTTTGGCTCTTGTTCTGGCGCTGTTAGTGGTGCAGTTGAAGCTCAGGATGTTCAGACGTGGCCCCCGGGAGCCTCCCCACCTCCCAGCGCTGCCCGTGATCGGCAGTTTGCTGAGTCTGCAAAGCCCACACCCTCCTCACGTGCATTTCAAAGAACTGCAAGAGAAGTACGGGAAGACGTACTCTCTGATGATGGGCTCCCACAAAGTCGTCATTGTCAACCAGCACGCACACGCCAAAGAGGTCCTGCTGAAGAAGGGAAAGATATTTGCAGGAAGACCCAGAACTGTGGGTATATCTCTTGTTTAATGTCTTCTTGTCAGTGTTTAATGTCATCATTTATGCTTCATCCTTTTCCATCCCTGTGCTTATGTGATGCAGGTGACCACAGACATTCTAACCAGAGATGGGAAAGACATAGCATTTGGAGACTACAGTGCTACATGGAGGTTCCACAGGAAAATAGTCCACGGAGCACTGTGCATGTTTGGAGAGGGCTCCGCTTCCATCGAGAAGATCAGTGAGTACACCACACTCTGGTGTATGGTTTAGTTTGCTGTCTGTCTACTGACTGACAACTGATAAACTAACCAGTTGTTGCAGCACTATCTCACTATTTTTCGTTTTGTCATTTTCTTGTACTATATTTAACTGGGTACAGGAGGACATCTGATGATGACATGGTACTGTGTTGGTCTGGCCATCATTTCCACAACTTCAATTTACTGAAAATGTCCATCTATCATTTTTAAAAAGGAGCTGTAATTTAATTTTTATCAAAAAAGCAGAAGGAAATAACACATTTTTAAGGGACTATTTTCAACAGCGGATTAATCCACATTTAGTGCTGTAGGCAGTATTTCTGGCAGCAGGATGGAAAAAAAGCAATGGAGAGCAAGAGAATGAGACATATCAGACGTGGGATACACATGGAGTAATCAGCGCAGTAAGAATAAGTGAATGTCTTCTGTGACGATTTGTAGAACGTAGTATGGTAAATATGTGAACATGGTCTGTCCCGTGTCCTCATCAGTCTGTGCAGAGGCCCAGGCTCTGTGTTCCGTCCTGTCCGAGGCAGCGGCTGCTGGACTGGCCCTGGATCTGTCTCCTGAACTGACCCGGGCTGTCACCAACGTCATCTGTTCACTCTGTTTCAACTCTTCCTACCGCAGAGGAGACCCAGAGTTTGAAGCCATGCTGCACTACAGTCAAGGCATCGTGGACACTGTAGCAAAGGACAGCCTGGTGGACATCTTCCCCTGGTTACAGGTAGGCAACATGAACACCACGGCTCAGTTTGAATGTAGGAAACGAGGCATTAAATAAGAAAATATGGCCAAAGAATTAAAGGTGATGAGGTGAAAGATGACACAGGCCATCCCCGACTTCTGATCACCCCAGTGTCCTCCCTGCAAATTGAAAAGTCTACAGAAAATGCTTATACACTAGTAATATATGATATGAATCTTTTTCACAGATTTTTCCTAATGCAGACCTGCGTCTTCTGAAGCAGTGTGTTTCAGTCAGAGACAAACTTCTCCAGAAGAAATATGATGAACACAAGGTACAGTTTTTCCACTTGGTGAAATGTGGATGCCCTGTATGCTGTCACTGGTGTGTGGCAGAGAAGGCTGAGCTTTGAATGATAGGTTCACAGATTTCCAAGTCTGTCTTAAAACAACAGGCAGGTGCCCATATGAACACTAGATAAGGTTTTAAATGTACTTGACCATCGTGTAGTTATCTAATAAATGAAACTTCCAGGTAATACATCACAAAGTATACTGTGACTGTGTGCATACGGCACATTGATATGGTTACCCCCCTCCTGCTCCCAGGAAGATTACAGTGACCATGTGCAGAGGGACCTGCTGGATGCTCTGCTGAGAGCCAAACGTAGCGCAGAGAACAACAACACAGCAGAGATCAGTGCAGAGTCTGTGGGCCTCAGTGAAGACCACCTCCTAATGACTGTGGGAGACATCTTTGGAGCGGGTGTGGAGACCACCACCACTGTGCTCAAATGGGCCATCACTTACCTTATCCATTACCCCCAGGTAAGGCTGGAGCAGCAAGTCAAGCTGCGCTAGTCAAAATGTATTTTCTCCCTAGTTCTGCACATGCTTAGATTTTGGCTTAGTGTTTAAGTTGTGTTGCAGGTTTTCAGTTTTCACAGTTTTGACTTAAGAGATGTCAATCTGATATGTCTTTAGCTGCAGTTCCCCTGAAGTCCACTAGATGCCACTCTGACTCTACTGAATTGAATTATTGTTCCACATTAGCCTTAAAGATAATGATGCTTTAAGTGAAGTACATGATCTTATTGGCAGATATCTCAGCCGCATTTGTAAATCATGCTGCATGATAATGCAGACTTCAAATCACCCCTTCAGAAACCTGTGAGTGACGGCTACATCCTCAGCATTGTTGTGGTGTGAAATCTCATGAAAGTCTACTTCTGCAACTACAGTGAGAAAACACCATGACTGGATCAGTATAGGCTGTCACATGACAAATTCAACAAATGCAGGAACTGATAATGTTCTATAGTAACATAGCATATTCACATACGCATATGCGGTCTGTGTTTGTGTATGTGTTTAGGTGCAGAGACATATCCAGGAGGAACTGGACATTAAAGTAGGGGGGGACCGGTCCCCACAGCTCAGTGACAGAGGCAGTCTGCCCTACCTGGAGGCCACCATCAGGGAGGTGTTACGGATTCGCCCTGTTGCCCCTCTGCTCATTCCCCATGTAGCTCTCAGTGACACCAGGTACAGTCAGGGCCATTCATCACTGTCATCCACCTCTGATCAATAACTGATCAACTCCACCTCTCTCTCTGTCTCTGTGCTCCTCTGCAGCATCGGCGACTTCGCAGTGAGGAAGGGAACTCGCGTCGTAATCAACCTGTGGTCTCTGCACCATGACGAGAGGGAATGGAGAAACCCTGAGCTCTTTGACCCCGGTGAGAGGACGGCCTCTGTCCACTGTGCTGTGTTTTGTCCTGGAAAATGATGTGAAATGAAACAACTAAGACATATTAGAAAAATATCCTCAAGCTTCTGATAGACTGAACACACCTGATATCAGCAGGGGATCATGCAGGGGCACTCGGGGATCAGGGTTTCCCACTCACACCAAAACTCTATGAATAAGTGTAGAAATATGAATGTGACATTTAGACGAACTGGTTCTTTAAGATTCCTGCTGTCGACGTGCTGATGAGGTTTGTGTTTTTGCCTGTGTGTGTTAATTTTGATCCCCGTTCTCTGCGTTCCCTGCAGGCCGGTTCTTAAACAGCGAAGGCACGGGTCTGACCATCCCATCGCCCAGCTACCTGCCGTTCGGCGCGGGGCTCAGGGTGTGCCTGGGTGAGGCTTTGGCCAAGATGGAGCTCTTCCTCTTCCTGTCCTGGGTCCTACAGCGCTTCACCCTCTCTGTCCCACCAGGCCACTGTCTGCCCAGTCTCGAGGGCAAGTTTGGTGTTGTCCTCCAACCGGTTAAGTACAAGGTGCACGCTACGCCCAGACTAGGCTGGGAGAAAAAAAACTGGCAGGCATGTTGAGACACACAGCAGTGAAATGGACATGTCAGAACATGTACACGTGTCCTCCAGCTCCTTTAGCTTCTTATAAATACAACATTGGATGTGATACTCAGTATTTGAAGTAGCATGAAGTACCATGAAATACTTCACTGAGGAATGTGAGTCTGGAGGAGGGCCTTCTCACCCTTAACTTATTGTGTATATATTTAATAGGAGACGCTTTTCTCTTTCCTCACAGACTTGTAATTCATGAAGCCAGGAAATAACTGATTCTGCATTGATTCTGTGGCTGCGCTTCAGCTTGGTTAAGCAGCCATCAATGAACTACATGGTCAGTGGTTCGACTCCCAGTTCCTCTTGGCCACATGTCAAAGTGTCTCTCGACAAGACTCTTAAACGTGCCTTAAACATAGCTGCATGTCCACAAGAATCTTCCCAAGGGGTTTAATAAAGTGTTAAAATATATCTATTAGCTTTCCCTTGTCATCAGGACCTTCTAACATTATATGATAAAGCACCTGCTGCTGCCCTGCCCTGCAACACCCACAGTACTTCATCATGCAGTATGTGATGAGATGAATTGTTGTTGAAAGTTGTAGTTCCTGCAGTGTCAAGGTTGGTTCACATTTGAATGTATAAAATGACCTAAATGAGATGTTTGTTTTTAAGGCTACAAAATCTATATTTTTGAGTAGATCCATCATCAGTGTGGAATATTATTGATGTAAGATCAAATGTGACTATGAAATGTGTGCACCCTGTACACACAGTACATATATATATATAGAAAAACTCTAATAAAAACTATAAAATGGGAGCAGCTGTTGACAGTGTTTGCTTGTTGCCTTGCTCATGATGATATGATTTGTTTCTATTGGATCACAGTATAGAATTCTGTTCTGAATAATGCATAATGCTTCTAGTTACTCACAAATGTCACAGCTTTAATAACTCTAATGAATGGACGGTGTAGATCCTAAAAAGAACATGATCAGGCGGATGTCAGGCAACTTGAAATGTAACTATGATGAGTGGTGAGTGTGCATTAAAGCGACAATATGCACGTTTTGGGAATCAAACCATTCGGGTATTAGTCTTATGACATGTCGATAAATCTAAAAGCAGAAATAATATGCATTCTCTGATTGGTTGGGTAAACCTTTCTGAACTGACTTTCTGAACTGTGTGTTGAGTCTGAGTTTTGGAACAACAAAGGCTCTCTCAGCGTTGTTAAACGAGGCCACTGTGTTACGCTGAGCTTTCTACTTGCAGTCAGACGTTTTTGTGTCATTCTTGTGAATTCTCCTGTGAGACTGCTGTGTCTTTTCAGCAGCTGTTTTCTTCTATTAATGACAAAGCCAGTCTCTGTGCTGTGTGCGTGTGTGTGTCTGTGTGTGTGTGAACTCTCCCTTCATACACCTGTTTTGTTGGGGTACGGTGATTGACACGCAGAGCCCGCCCCCTGCACTTGTCCTTTTCTTCTAATTGGTGCGGCGCTGGCGTGTATGGAAATTCCCTCGCGCGACCCCTGGCTCACACCTGACCGTGTGCGGTGAGCGGGAGAATGCGCGAGGCCGCAGACCGGCACACAGACACACACAGACACACACAGACACACACACATGCTACTGCACGGTCTTTCTCTCTCTCTCTCTCACACACACACACACACACAGCTCCTGCCGTTAACCGGCGGCCGCTGACCACCGTCACTGTGCACAGAGCGCCGGGGA
>JAUBNQ010000007.1:1523184-1544307 GCA_032353495.1 Ctenopoma kingsleyae | reverse complement strand
TGAGCACATCAGTGCGGCAAGAGGGTCAATTGCTGGCGATGGCAAATACTCGATAGTCACAATATAGTCATTTACTATATCACACGTGGATCAAGTCGAGATACATCGAGTATATTTGATATATCGCCCACCCCCAAGTTCATATCACATCAAATGCACAGGAAATCATTCTACATATGGCTGGAAGGTTCCAGACCGTAGAAATGCTATTTAATGCTACACCATAACAAGGAAAATGCACTAAAAAAAACAAACACATGGTTTAGTTTGCTTAATATCAGCTGTACAGTGGAAATATGATTGATGTGTGTTATGTGCTGGGGTCGGTGTGTGTGTATTTTGGCCTTTATGCTTTAACCTTCATATTTCCCAACGCTTGCTCTGTGTACGCTGCCATGTTCACCTGTGTGTGCGCGCGCATGTGTCTGTGTGTAGGCACTGTGGCAGAACTCTGCTGCGAACGATACAGAGAGACAGAATGAGACGCAGTACAAAGAGTGTGTTAAACTTCGAGCTGCCACTGTGGCCGTGAAGCTGCCTCAACCCCCTGCCCCGAAACAAACCACGCCACAAAACTCTTGTGGAACGACATTACCAAAACCAGTAGCTTGTCATATCGCTAAAGACACAGTCACTACCCTAACAGTGGAACAACACAGCTTTATACGGTGCATAAAAGGGCACTTTTTTAAAAAACAACTCTTGATTGATTAATCAGCAATGCTGCTTTTAATTTTTTACAAAACATATTTTATATGTGCCAAATTTGTCTAAACTGACTAACTGCTGCTAGTTTGTCATACATTAATAAAATACCTATGACATTTAGAACATGTAAATTTGTCCCATAGTTGTCTTTTTGTAATTACTTAATGGGATCAAAAAATATCCATATATATTGTATATCGCCATTCAGCTTAATGAGTTTTGGTCCATATCGCCCAGCCCTAGTCCTCACCAACCCTGAGAAACCCTGTCCTGGTGACAGAGAGATATAAATTGCTGTTTGACAGAGGTCAGTGTGGATTGAACGGAATGATAATAAATGATATTTAATTTATCCCCCTTGGGAAAATTCTTGTGGACATTAAGCACCAAGGGTTCAGTATGTTGTTAAGCAATACTTCAACATGTGGCCAGGAATCAAACCACCGACCCTGGGTTTCATAGACAACTGCCCTTCCAACTCAACTAGTCGCCCCAAAAAAGGACATTGCCTCTAGTGTTTCCGTGCTGCTCACACCTCACTTTCAGTGTGAACTTCCAGTGGTCTGCTGACAGTATTAAACAAACACACAGTCACCTTGACCAACATAGGATCCATGTACTGGCCAGAAGGAATGGAGTCAAGGTACTTCTTTAGATCCATGGACAGGAACTCAAAGATGAGGTAGAGACGAGACTCCTGCATCAGAACATCCAGGAGTCTGGGACACATACACACAGAAATAGCAGCTAAATTTATGAGGTACTCATGTAAACATTTTCTCATCATTTTTACTTGTTCCAAAACTGTTTGTGAAAGGTTTGGATACAGATTAATACTGTAAGGAGTCACCACAAAGACAGACGAAAACATTATGCCAAACAATCAATTCTGCAAAACCTTTCTTGCCTTTTAAAATCCTTTAACCCGGCAGATTTTGAAGACACCCTTTTCAGCAACACGCTCTTTAATACACGAAAAAAGCATACCGTACAACATTGGGATGCTTCAGCTCCTGAAGCAGAGAGACCTCTCTAACAGCAGTGCTGGGAACACCCTCCTCTTCACTCTCCAGGCGGATCTTCTTCATAGCCACAACCTGCCCTGTAGCCTTGTGCCTGCCCTTATACACCACCCCATAAGTACCTGCAACACCAAGGCAACAAGTTATCAAGGGCATTTCTGCAAAGTTAAAGAGACAAACTGAAAAAAACTTTATACACGACTGAGAGAAAAGTACAACAATAACGGACAAATGCAGAGACTAGTTTATCAGTGTGACTTAACTTCAATAACGTACAAACTTACTTGTCTGAAACATTTAGATTAAAAAAATAAAATAAAATCAATAAAGACCAACCTTCTCCAATTTTCTCTATTTTTAGGTAGTCCTCCATTATTGCCTGAAAGAAAACAAACATGGCGTCATCACAGGACGTCTAATATTGACGTTGGCTAACTAACTACTGATTATCTATTGATCACATTTTATTACTGCGACATTGTAGCTAGTAACATGAGCTAATTTAAGTGACCATTTTACCAGAAGAAATGTGGCCTAACAAGTAACAAGACAGTAAAAGTTAGCAGGCAAACTCATTAGCTTGAACTCGGCACCTCGTGTAGCTAACAGTTAACGTTAACTCAACCATTGACAGTAGTAACTTAACATATCACTGGCTTGTAAACTTACACATAGCGTTATAATCTTACTATGTGGACCCTGCCAGCTGACTTGTTGTAAAGCTATTTAACTAAGTTGTGTTTTTTTCGGTCTCTCGTACATCCTTTTACGCAGAATGGAGCCATCGCTTCACTGTTAAACACTATTAAGGTTTTCGTTTCGCATGCGACAGTAAAGTTAAAGTGGCAGCGAACTAATATTAAGGTAAGATAAACGTTAAACGTTTTCTTTATGCTAGCTAAGCAAACAAGGTCACCGACGTTAAATTAACTGGCTGCTAATGCTAAGTCGTCAAGGCTCCGTATCAACAGTTACTAATTTTCTCATAGCTAATTTCTATCTTTCTGTCCAAATACTTTCGGTTCAAATTTTAACTATACTGTCATGTTATTCAATAAATACAGTGACCTGTATAAAATGGAAAAATCGTTACCTGACTGTACCTCGCTTCGTACAACGCGCACTGACCGCTGGAAAACAGACTAATTCTTTTGAATCAACCGCAGTACAGAGACGGTTCAAAATTGACCAATGAGCTCGCGTAGTGTATTTCAAAACCGCCAATCAGAGAACGGGAGACTTCCATGTGGGTTGGGCGGGAGAGAGGGCGCCGATGTAAAGCAGCTGATTAAAGCCCCGAGTTTAGCCTTCCAGGAACCATTTTCTTTCTCGACATCTACTGTAATCATAATCATTTCTATAACTTAATCTATAGAACGTGTTGCAGAGAGACTGCATGGCATGAACGACTTTATTTATTTTAAAATGATGCTAATTCAGAGTTAGTGTCAGTTTATGTTCCACATGCTTTCATCCGTCAATATGAATGCTCCTCTCCACCTAACTGTCTGAAATGTTTCAGGGAGTGTTTTGGAGTAGTCATGGAGTTGTGAAGTAAATTCCTTTTATCATTTCTTGCTGGGAGCCTACTGACAACATGTGGCAGTTTATTCTCCCATGAAACCAGAAACCATCAGTATTCAGAGCTGGAATGATTAACTGATAAAAACAGAAAAAAAAAAATCTGAACACATTAACATGTTGTAAAAGGTATCAATGTCAGGATAAGTCAAATACTAATAAAAAGATAATGAAGTTGAGCTAATCAATTAGTTATTATTACGCAACACTAAACTAAACCATTTAAATTTTTTAAAATAAAAATTGATTATATGCATTTAGTCTACAATAGAAACTGGCAGACTCCAGATTACATAGCAAAAGCCACTTAATTGACAATTGAGAATGACTGCAGTACCATTTTGACATTACAGTTTATTTATTTATATTGGTGAGTGCCAAAAAACCCCACTGACCTTGAATGTAGTGAAGTCAAATACACCATGTTGAGCTGTAAATGAAGACAAGTGGGAGACAGTTGAGCTGAGTGAAGCTGAACTTACAGCCCCAAACCTGAATTTATTCACTTTGAACATCTAAGTTCCTACATATTAGTTACAACCACAGAGTCTTAAATCAATGGAACAATATAGTATTTTCTATGTATTTATGTCAGTGAGTACAGATCATTAACAACAGTAAACTTTTACAGCCTCAAAATCATGAGATACAGTCCCAGTGGATTTGTCTCATGCTGTCAGTTGTGCAACTGACAACTGCCCTCATATATCAAACCCCTTAAAACGCTTAAAAAAACTTAAGAAGAATATGAAAAGAATAAATACAACCTACTTAGAAATACAGTAAGATTCAAGTTCTGTAAGAGACGTACAAACCTCTCAGTGTTCATTTAATCAAACTGTTGCACAACATCTACAGGAATAATTTAACAGCAGACAAAGTGGGATTCATCTGTTCAAATATTCACAACGTTTCCTTATTTACATGTTCTATACAGAAAGCATGCTGATTAATTCACACACACACACACGCACACGTGATGGATCCTGGTGCACTAAACAGAAAGGCTCAGAGTAGTGAAATCTACTGTGTCCAATATGAGACACAGGGAGGAAAAGAGACAAGATGATTTTTTTTACTTCACCAACACAACTGGCCTCAAAGAAGCCCAGTGTGTGTCCAGTCACCCCCTCTCTGTGTGTGGGCACGGGCAGATTTGAGACAGTGGGTCTCTGGGCACAGACAGGGAAAAACCTCCACACCCCTCGTATCGTATAGTAGCACCATCAAGCTGATGTGTCTTCACCATTCTCATGAGCTTTGTGACTTTCAAACTAGAAATACTGACACTTTATACAGGGACTGGGGCCCAGGGGGCTGCAGGAATCTTTTTCCCCACATTCCTGGACCCGTGCTTGGTAGGCCCATTTGGCAATCCATCCATGCCATCAGGAGCATATGCATCTTCCAAATATTAGGTAGCATCATTATTCACATGGATCCACAAAAAATCACAATATAAAAATAAAATAATAAAAATGGAAATCTTAATATTACAACACAAACTCATATTAATATATTTTAACATTTGTTAAAACTTGCCATGTGCTAGTTTACAACATAGAGCTAATTTTAATACTGAGCACAGCAGAGCTCAAATAACAGCAGGTTCAGTGATGAGTAAACCTTTAGCATGTCTACTGTTCCCAACAGGAACAATGTCCAAAACTATTGCAGATTCCATGAAAAGGGCTCTAAAACGTCCTGACAAACTGGAGCTTGGTAGAAAACTGTGGAGTCCAGGTAGCAAACAGATTCTTTGGAACTCTGGCTCTTCTGCTCATCCTGTCGACCACGTTCTGTTGATTTACACTGATTAACACGAGTCTCTGTGTCGTGTAGCACAAAGGAAGTACATGACACTGAGAAAGCGATAAGAAAAAGCAGGACTCTTCTGGAAGTGCCATTACATCACCAATATGTTTGATATGTCCATCCTGATGTGTGAGAGTGCTGGGAATATTTAAGACAGGGGGTCAAAGAAACGCCACAAATGTTAGAGTTCATTAAAGATATGAATATACATGGAAATCCTGCTTTTAGGTGCCGTCTTATTACATCATAGACTAAAGTGCTGCCTGATATTTGTGATATTATGCTGTAGCGTGGGAAATGTGAGGTCAGAAGGTCATCAAAATAAGCACATTTACTGTTCACACATGGCAATATAAACCCAATAACACTGGGAATCCACATAAAAAGCAAGATGTGAGACTGCAGCTCTCTATCCATCCATCCAGCTGCTTGTCTGTCCTCTCTGTCCTTCTGTCAGCAGCAGCAGCCAGACATCCTCCACATTGACTGACAGCACAATCTGAGCTCAGCAGGAAGAGATCAGCACTGTCTTGTTGTATGGATTCATTGATTGTATTGATTTCTCCAATTTCATACACAATACAGGAGAAAAGGTAAATCAGAAAGCTCACAGCAGGAGCTTAATCAATCTTTACAGATAAGAGTCAGAAGTTAACAACACATACTGTAAATAGCAGGAGATGTTGTTGGGACTTGATGCATATAGATAAAAGATCCCGGCGTGTTGTGTGTATCAGAGTCACATTTGATAGAACAGAAGTGTATCTGTTATGTGACTGACATCAAAAACGTGTCTACGCTTTTTTATGTGAATTGGCTGTTGTATATTTCAGACAGTCTCTAGTCTGTCAGCTAGCTGAGATGTGACTGCATGATGGGATGATGTACAGTACATTTGATGTTCTGTTTGGTTCTCTTCTTCCCCCTCAACACTTCCATCTCCTTTACCCCGCTTTAAAGGCCATCTTTCTCTCCTCCTTTCACATTTTCTTTTGTGTCCATCTCTCCTCTGAGTGTCTGTCACAGCCCCTCTCCCCCTCTCTGGTCAGAGGTCAGCCATCATCACGCTCAGCAGCCTCGTCTTGTGCTCTGCAGCTTTTTATAGATGAGACGAGGTGGAGAAACACAGTTTCAGCGTGTAGGGGTTGGATCCATCTGAAACCACACAGAGCACATATGACCGATGATGAATGACTACATAAAGATGAGTCATTCATTTCATTTCATCATCAAGTTGAGCTTATTATACATCATTCGTTGGCAGAGCACAGTGGGGGAGAGGGATTGTACACCTGGATTAGAAGGTGCTGATGAGTGTCAGAGCTTTGAATCTGATACGAGCAGCTACTGGAAGCCAATGAAGAGTTAGGACTTGCAATGTGTGCTTAAATTATTATATTATATGATCAAGCTGCATTGCTTTTTAACAGTGTGGACATTAAGTATATTTATGCTCGTGGGTCAGGACATGTCTTTGAGACGGACTTACTGGGTATCCTGATCTGGTAGTGGTTGAGAACAGTGAGAACCTCCACAGCTTCTGTCTTGCTGTCAAACTCCAACAAACCAGAAATGGTCTTTGAGGAGGCTGAAGGACAGATACACCAAAGATTGGAACAGATGAGTAAAAACAACAACAGAGAACAGAAGTAGGGACATAGAGGATGTAGAAAGAGGAGGGAATCATCAAACATTTACACAGAGAGGTAAAAGAATCCTTCAAATCATAGACAGATTACAAATGGTGGACAAATATGTAACAGAATGTGGAAAGTCACACATTGTTTTACTTACGTTTGGCATCAAACATCTTGAATTTGACAAAGCCGGGCACATCATGCTCCTTACACAGCTGCCAAAACACACACACAGCAGCGAATGTATGAGTCAAGCTGCTTTACCAAGAACATGATGTCTCCACTTAATAATGACCTTTAAAGACGTTTAAGACCTTGGTCATGCATTCAACACTAGATTGGCAAACACATCTTCAGCAACTACTCCATAAACCTAAGAGTGCAATGAACATGTCAGTTCACTCTTGTTAAACAGATGGAAGGAAATAAACAGGCATCAAGAAGGGAAGTACTTTCATAATATTTTAAATTAAAATCTAGATGCAATAGGACACTTATAAGACAGAAATAGCATACCCTCAGTAAATGGTCCTGTGATATGCATGGAGGAACGTTGTAATAGTGCAGCACGGCAGATGGAGGCTGGATGATGTTTTTGGAGGCCTGTCCGGCACTGCTGAAGCGGTTATTCCTGGTCATGGCAAAGTCCTTGTAGCTGCTGCTGCCGTCCTCCAACTCAAACACCTGACTGGGGATCACTGCGTGCTGCTTAGAGACACTGCACAAAGCACAACATCTGTGTTATTTCCAGCATCTGACCCCGTCCACGCACATCAAATCTGCTTTACATGCACCTCTAAAGTTTGTCAGACAAACAGGAACCTTTTCTTTATTACTAACACTGCAGAAGTTAGCAACTTATTTGACCTTTTATGAAAAACATAATACATATGTAATAATGTATGTGTGTGTATTGATCTACTACGTACCAGACGTTAAGTCTCTTGCCAAACACCTTGATGCTGTTGAGGTGTGTGATGGCTCTGTCCACAGCGTACTCATCTCCCATCTCAACCAAAGCTGTACCAGGAACGCTCTTCATGAACTTCACCTACAACCACACACAGTGGTGTTAAGAGCAACATGCACCTTTTCTGTTGTAAAACATATTTGTAATGATTCCTTAAAGGACAAGTTCACAGTTTTTCCAGTTTGTCCTAAAACATTAGTGAGGTGCCCACATGAAGACTGCAATCGGTTTAAATTGCTGTTCATTCTACAATTTAGACATAACTGTAATGAAATGATCATGGCCTATGGTGCAGTTCAGTTACTAACCACCCTGGACCAAGGAGGAGCTGTATAAAGGCTTGTGATGATAAAGTAGGAAGGTTTAATTCCTTCACCTTAGTCATGAAATTGCCCTCACTGGTGTAGGGCTGCCTCCAAAAAGGTGATGATGCAATGCTTCAATTGAACAGACCATGGATCGACTCACATTTTGTCAGTTGAATGACTGGCAGGTTGTAAACTTTTCAACTTTGAATTAGTTCTTGTGTGAAAGTTATTTCCAACTGCTGCCTTAGCTTCTGTAACAGACACAAAACAGCAGAATCTTCAAGAATACAATGCCTACCTTCTCGATGTTGCCGTAGAGGCAGAAGAGATTAAAGATGCGGGTGCAGTTCATCTTGGATGGATGGAGGCCGCTCACCATGGCGACAGAGCTAGGAGCGTGGCTGGAGTATGAGGATGATGACTGGGGCAGAGGGTATGACACCATGTCTGGAGCGTCCACTGAGGCAAGCTTGTACCTGCTGTTACCAGGCAGCGGCAGCAGGGGGCAGGGTGGACCTGAGGAGGCAGAGAGAGCAGGACCCGAGATTCTCAGTTCAGTTCAGATGAGTTTACTGTAATTAATGTCATGAGAACAATACTTCCCATGTCTGTTTTTCTTGTCCCCTAAATTTAGTGCGACCATTGTTATGTAAGCACTGTTCATTTGATTAGGTTACATTTCTTTCTCTGGATTCAAAAAACCGAACATGGCTGCACACACCAAAATACAAGAGCCAACAGTTGTAATTGATATTATTTAAGGTTTCAGTGTTTAGTTAGACGCATGTACATCAATCAGTGGAAACTAAGCATTAACACTGATTGAGTTTAATGCTGGAAGTGTTGACGTTGGACATATTTGAATCTTTGATATGGTGCCTCTCCAGACTGTGATTCTGTGCTGAGCGGCAGCAGAGAATAGAAATACAAATAGAGTTTTGTAGTAACAAGATCCCCACTGAATTCAGCTAATTAAAGCTGCTGAATGGATGTACTGTACTTCAGAAAGCTTTTTACACAGAACAAAGACTCTAAACAACAGGATTTTGTTCCCTATTTCTTAGTGTAGTCACTGTAGAAGAGCTCTTCCATTTAGGAGGAATGACTACAGCCACATGTAACTGTTTCAATATATTAATATAATATATAGTGTGAGTAATGCATTAATGAGAGAATCCAGACATCTACACATTGCATATAGTGGTGCTTTAGAATTTTCTCTATTTCTGCGTAAGTATGACCTAAGACATAATCAGATTTTCAAGTCCAGTTAGTGTGACTTTTTTTTTTTTACCTCATTTGTTTAATTGGGTTCCCTTGATCTAGTTTTATGACTTTATGTCACATTTCTGCAGAAACAGAAAATTCTAAAGGTTTCACAGAGACACTGTATGTGAGGATTAAAAAAGATATACAAAAGCGTGCATGTCGTGCGGAAGAGGCATTTCAACCAGCACTGCCACACACATGGTATTTTGATGACACTTATCACCCCCTATGGTGTGGGTGTCTTAGTGAGGAGCATAAATTAAAGTCAGACTGTAGCTCTCATGGATCCTACTGTTGCACCTCTGACCATTACACATGATTGGCAATCTACACCTACACTGGGTGAATGTGTGTGTGTGTGTGTGTATCTGTGAGTGAGTGCATGCGTGGGAGTGTCAAGTTTCACCTCAGAGGTATGGAGACTGTAGATGAAGTAACAGTAACAGTGTTATGTAAAGAAGAAGATTCAGTTACCTGTTAAATTCTAAGTGAGTGAGTGAGTGAGTGAGTGAGTGAGCGAGTGAGTGAGTTAGTCTTACCATAACCGTTCTCACTGTAGGATGATGGGTGTTCTCCTAAAATGGCCTGTCTCTGCCTTCCTTTTCCACGATCTGAAACACATGCACACACATATCATTGCAGCTCCCACAGCAATTCACTGCAGACTTCTTTCACATACTGTAGGTTGACTCTGTACTGCTCTTCACTACTTTAGAAAACTGCCAGTAGTTAGAAAAGAAATTTAATCAAGAACAAGGTAGGAAACTGTCTCTTTGGAGGGACATCAATCTCTGACAAACTACAGCTAGCTCTTGGGGCTGGATGATTATAACAGACAGTTTGGGTTGGGTCATTTTCCAGAGCACCTTTGTTTTGTTTCCTAATAAGTCTGACTAACCTGGGAGTTTGTTTACAACCTCTCTGACACAGAACCTATGCTATCTCTAACAATGTTCAGAGGTTTGAGCACACAGTGAAAGGTGCAACTACATGCAGTACAAGATACCCCCGCGGGAGATCCTTCACCCTATGGAAAATCCAATTCAAATACACACACAAATTGTAATAACTCATTATGTACATGGTAGCTTATGAAAAACAGAACTTTGAAATTGTGTGTCATTTTGGGCTCAGCGCTGTTATCAATCATTCAGACATTAGAATTACAAAAGCAAATTAAAACTCCTCCTTCTACATAAATACAATCATTTCTATAAACCACGCTCACGATTAATGACTACAGAAAAATAAAATGTCAATGCATTTTAATGATGTATGTGAGTGAATACAAAATAAACTGTTTTAAGGTGGTTTTATTCAGAGAGCAGCAGGTATAATGATACAGAGAAGTTCATGTGAACAGAGATATGAAAGAGACAGTACCTGTGAGGCATCAAGCTTTTCTCTTTTTTCTCCCTCAGCACGAAAGAACATCAACCTGCATTACATTATCATCATAACAACATCGTCACCATCATCTCTGTGGCTGTCAAACACAGTTACACACTGGGCAATACTTTCATGGCATAAGCACAACGAGCACAGGGCAGTAGGTCTCACGTTAACATGTTGCGTAGTGTTTGGTTCATGTTCATGTAAAGAGTTGAATATAGATCAGAGGTTCACTCAGCCAGTCACATAACTTCTCTCATTGCTCTAAAGCAGCAGAGTCAGTCACAGTTGAGCAGGACAACAAGAGCTCAACAGATGGAAATATGCTTCTCTAGGAACCATGTTATTGTCTGGACGGTGCAGAGCAGCACGAAGTAAACACATGGAGCCACAAATGTGCAGCCAGAGGCAGATGGTTTGGGTTTGTACTTACTTAGTGAATACAATTCATAATAAAAATGCCAGAGAAACCTTTTGCATGACTGCTATTTGTTTCACACCATACAAGGTCACATATCACAAAATGTGACAACACAGTACACTACTGTGTTTCAAGGATAAAACATGCGTTGCTACTTTTGCTAAAAAAAGAGCACTGACACAAGCTGCTCTAATCTGACATCTCCTACCTACACAGCAGAATCCTGTGCCACAACTGATGCAGCTAGAACTGCTCTCAAGCAAGCATGTAGTTGTTTTATAGCAGCCTGGAGTCATTTGCATTTGATTTAGTTACGATTTGGGTAACAGAACTGTTCGCTGACACAGCAGTTCTCAAGTAGATTTATCAACATGTGTTGTGCTGCCTTCAGATGGCTGCAGGGATTTAATGATCTGACAGAAACTTTTTATACAGTACAAAGCAGCTGTGAATATTTACAGATGAACAATGACTGTTTTACCAGCACAACAAAAGCTTACATTTTAACTACTATTCTGTCATTGCTGCACATTTATTTGGTTTGCTCTTGTTGATTAAATCACAAGATTGACTATAAAGTGATGTTGAGTCAGGTAATAAAAGTTCCTTCAAAATACCAACAACTTGCTTTGTGCTGCCTTGTTTGAAAGAATGTCCCACCTGTGCACTTGCTGGTTAATAAACAACCACAGATGCACAATGCAATTTCCAAGAGTTCTACTTGTCCTGGCTGTTGTGCCACCATGGAAATATGGCCCATTGTCTCATCCACAACACAGTGAAAGCATTGCATACTGTAGCATAGGCTACCACGTACACGTTCTGCAATACATTGGAGGCACATTGAAATTACACAGATTTTTTTTCTGAAAGGTTCTAAAAGAGTTCCCCCCATCCCACTGATCAACTACATAGGCACATGCATACACACATTTAAAGAAGAGATACAACAGAAGTGAAAAATAAGAAGGCCTGGAGACAATCCAGAAAGGAGGACAGCCATCTGCACTGACCTTCACACCACAGATTAACAGCATGTTTCTCTTCAAAGAACCTGTTTGGTCACAGAGGCAGCTGAACTCAGCTACTTCACGCATCAGCCACAAGGACTAGTTCTTCATATGATTTGACCACTTAATTATTCACTGCAATCAACATGATCAACTAAGACCGAGTTACTTAGTCACTGGGTGTTCTACACTTCAATTATACTAAATTACAAAGATATAAAAGGCAGCTCTTAGACCATATTTTAATTTTATGCTGATTTGTATACTCAGACCTTTAAGCCTTTAAGCCAAAGATTGGATTTGGTTAAATTCAAGGTTGTTTCTTAGCAACACTGTAATGAGTGTTTGTCAACCGCATCTGTGTTGCATCAGTTGCTGAAATTTACACACAGCTAACACAGCATGGGTATCTTAGTGAATTATTTAAATCTTCCAATATGGCAAGGATCTAACAGTAGCTGACCTTCTCTGCTTTATACTGGTGAGCTGCAAAAGACTCTTCTTCTTCAAAGAGTCCAAATTTAAACTGGCAAATAATGTGGAGTACAGCTGGTGTCATATTTAAATATAGCTGCACTCTTACACGCAATATGAACATGTTTTGAATCTGAAAAGAGTTGATATTGGAATCTTTTGTTTACTTAAGTTTACTTAAAAATCCCAGTACAGTATGCATACTTGTAGTATCTATAGTTGTGGTGGAGAGTCCAAACACAGAGATGAAGTTTAAAGTGCTAGGAACACAGTAAAATACAGTGAAAACCCTGTCAATGTTTATGATGATGAAGCCAGTAGCAGTGTTCATTGTTGATTGACCACTGTGAACACAAACCATGTACCGATTCCTGTTTTCCATATCTGCAACACTAGTTCATAATGTTGGTTATTATCTGGAAGTTGAGTCATAGCAACCTGACTTTGTTTCTTGTTCTCACTTGTTATATCTTATATAAAATATGTATTATATAGCATCTTTTAACCAGTGCATTTTGGAATTACAACCTTAATTGGGAAAGACTAAATGCAATGATTTGCAAATCTCATAAACTCATATTTTATTCACAACAGAACATACAACAGAGCCCAAAGATCATGGACATCAAATACTGCTTTCTGGCCTTGTCCTTGAGCACAGAGATTTCTCAAGATGTTCAGAATCTTTTGATGATATTATGTTCTGTAGATGACGATATATTCAAAGTCTTTGCAATTTTTCATTGAGGAACATTATTCTGAAATAGTATGGCAATTTGAAGACGCAGCTTTTCACAGATTAATGAACCTCTGCCCTTTACTTCCAAAAGATTCTGACTCTTTAAGATGCTCCCAGTCACGTCACTAACCTGTTGCCAAACAGCCTCATTAGTTGTACAATGTTTTTCCAGCTCATTTACTTTTCCAGCTATTTGATGCCTATGTCCCAACCTTTTTGAGATGTGTTGCTGCCAATTATTTCAAAATTACCTTATTTTTTCTTCACTGGTCCATGTTCAGTTTAAACATTTGCTGTTTTCAATGTACTATTGTGAATGAAATATGGGTTTTAAGTGGAAATGGAAGTGGTTAATTTAGGGCTCTCTCTGACTACTGAACCAATCACTAACCAGGAACCACACATTACCCCACGTTTTCAAAAATCAAGAAGCATGCACCACGTCCACATGTGAGAGCTTTGGTTTTGTGCCATTTTCTACAGGAAGCATAAAGTGGGCTTAGGATATTAGGACTCCTATCCTAACCCTTCCTTTGCCCAAAATGCCCAAGTCATTAGGTGTGGTCTCTCTGGTGCATAGGTGAAGTGGTCTTAATCTTCCTGGTTTAAGTGGTTTGAGAGAAGAGTGGAGTGTTTAAGTTTGGCAACAGTTACATTATATTTTCAGAATCATGTGACCCCTCCTAAAAAGAGTGAATCATCAAACCTAATTAAAGCGAACCCCCATCAGAAAATGTCCCCTGGAGTTTTGATTAATTACTAGCTGGAGTATCCAGCTGCTCCCTGAAGGTTATTACTGCCAGCACATCAAACAGGCACCAAATCAAGATCTATAGCAACCTATGGTCACTTAGCAACAGTGAACCCTGCTGTGGGCCTGCTGTACCTGTAGACATGTCCTCTACTCTAGGATGTGACCTTGTGCAAGCTGATCTGAAGTAGCAAAAGTCATGCATATCCTTAACACACACACACAGTAAAGCGAACAGAAAAATTAATGATGGTAGAAATACACAAAATAGAAGAAAAACGGGAGCAGAAAGTAGAAGACAATAAGGAAGAGAAAATACGTGAGAGGATATGGACGGAGGAAAGAGGGCAAATGGAACGTTGAAGAGTAGGAGGGACAAATATGTTGGAGGGAAGATGACGAGTAAATGACAGTGTGAATACTGGGGGGTGAGGGCATCGGCAGAAACAAGGTGATGAGAGTGAAAATGGATAAGGATTTAAGTTAAGTTATCTGGAGGGGAAACAATAACAACAATAACAACTGAACTTGATTTGACACTGATGACGGACTGCTGAGGCAGTGAACAACAATGACCAAACATAATGGTTCAAAGCTTTAGTGCTGTTGTGCTTGTTATGTCTAATAAGAAATATATCCAACACATTTTGATTCTCATCAATGCTAAATATAGGATGTTAATGTTAGCCTTTAACTAGCTAACTAGCATTAATTATGCTGGTCTCGATCACTGATACACTGATTGTTGATCTTTACAGGAACATTTTAATTGGTCTTGTTGGTCACAATAATCCAGCCTTCATCCCTGGATTCCCCTCTGATGTAAGCAGTCCTTCGTTCTAAGACCAGCAAAGAGTTAGTGCCTCTCTGTTGTCCCATTTCACTCACAAAGTTCACTATTACTTCGTCCCTGTCTGTATCCTTGCAATGTGCCTCCACTGAAAACATCTAACATTGTAGAAATGCATTTATTTAGTGAATATTTAATCTACAACATAGTTGGAACCAGTTCACAGTGCTATCAGTCATTCCAGGAAATATTCCACACCTAACGCTAAATATGTAATATGTGTTTGTTCTGAGGGTAGCACAAGGGAAAGCATAATTGGGAAAAGTAAAAGAAATATAGATAAAATTTGATGTAATTGGTCATATTTTCCTGTTAATTAAGTAACTACATTTACTCTGTTAAATGAAAATCTGGAGGTTGCCATAACATGTCACAAATTTTGAATTTAAAGTCACTTCCTGAATTGACTGAATTAATAATGACCTGAATCACAGAGTTTAAGACTTTTACACACAGTACAAAGAATGCAGTATTTGTACTAGCTCACCATACACAGGGCAGTGCATAGATTTTCACTGGTTATATTACAGCAGTAAGGTACTGATAAATTCCTTAACAACCCAAATAGAGCAACAGTATGTGAAAGAAAAATCTATGCACGTCTGAATGTACAGCCACTGTAATCAGGTGATTCAGATTAGAGGTGTCACGATATACTGGACTTAACCATTAACACAGTATTTACAAATGTTTATAGGTTAGCATTGTGTCATTTAGTCAAACAGTACAGATAATAGGTGTTACTTTTCTTACACACAGTCCCACCCCCTGTGGTTTTAAAAATTTGCTTGTGTCATAATGTTCACACACAGTAAAGTTCACACATGTGTACACAATTTCTCCAGACTCTGTCAGCTGTATCTGTCTTTAAATTGCACATTTTGTGCACTTTATTCCATGAAAATCCGATATCGTGACAGCCCAGATGGAGTAAAGCGACAGTGTGACATAGATCAGGTCAAACTTTTATACTGCAGACTCGAATAGCCACACTACTGATTATCAACATTACGCCTGATCCACACCGTTAATTGTTAACCAGGAGGATATTTTGATGAGATTTGACAGTGAAAATAATCATTAAAGGCATTTTGGGTCATACAGTAAATTCCCGCATGATCATCGTTAAAGAACCACTGACACCAAAATCTAGAATCTGGAGACCTTGAAGAGCTTGTTGCAGTGTGTGTACCAGACAGGAGGCCATGCGAGACTACATCTCCAGACAGGAGGAGGAGTTTGAAAAAGCATGGTCAAGTAGATTTAAAGAAGAAAGTGCTATTGGAGTCCTGCAGACAGAGGTGGGGCAGAGGCATCCTGGGCATGTTGAAGCAGCAGCTGCATGGTGGTCAGCAGGAGTGAGATCCATCTCTTTTTCTCCCTCTCTGTTTTGTTAGGTTGAAGAAGGTGAAGATGGAAGAAAGCTGCTGTGCATGGTCAGCCTGACGTCCATCCCTCTTTCTCTGTTCTCTCTCTCTCTCTCTCTCACTCTATGTTTCTCTCTCTCCCCGTGGTAAGCGGAGGTGCAGGCTTGTGAGAGGCCGGTGATTGGCTGGTGTGAGAGTGTTTAGATTGGTGATGGAGCGACAGGAAGCGGAGGAGTCTTGGTGTGATGGAGGTCTACGATCCAAAATGGTTTATGACTACATTCTTAATCCACAGTTGAAAACTGACCCATAAAAAGTGAAGATCAGGACGCAAAGACCATTTTCATGTATTGGTGTAACACGAATCAAAGAAGGCTGCAGTGGGGTGAAATGTGCCACTACAGAGAGTTCACACTGAAACCAGAGTCTTACCTTTCACATCCCAGGATCTCCTGTATTGTACAAATGAATGAATGACCCAAACAGTCCAGTGGTCATAGTCTTTTACACTTTTGTCTAAGTATCAAATAGAGACACAAGAGAAAGAGAGACAGAAGGAAACAGTGTCTTACCCCGTCTGACCAGGTATGGCTTAGTGTAGTCCCAGCTCTCATTGTCATTTTTAATCACATTCAAACGTGTTGGCTGTTGAAACAAAGATAAAAGACCTGTTCAGGATCCAGCTGATAGATGTACACGAGATGCATTTTCTACTTTCTATGCAATACATTTTAAGGTCCTATTTGGTGCAAATGCATTTGGTGCAGATTTTATGCACAACAGGGTCTCTCTGAATGTGGCAAACCAACAGTCTTCTCATCTTATTCAATGAAAGCCTGTTTTGATGTTGGACTTCTATTTCCTTTTTGTCTTTTTCCAGCTGGAGGACATCAGTCCCAACTAGATCAAACACTAGAATAACTATTGGCTATAATAACTACTGGATCTGTGTACAAGACAGCTGAGGTCACCGTGAGCAGGTGAACCATATGGCAGAACTTCCACAGGAAGTTTCGGATGTATTGCCTAGCTTGTCAGCACAAATTCTAACCATCAGTAAACATGGTTTTTTGCCATAGGTAGTGATGTTTCCACTCGTCGTTTACTACACTGTTCACAGGCATTCTAACAATCTACACTCTAAATACCTGATATGACCTCCTGGGGAAACCCTTGCAGCATTACAGACAATACCAGGTTTGTGACTGCTTATGTGTTGTGCATTTCTTACCCTTGCGTATTCAATCTTGAGTGTACAGCAGCCAGCGTAAATGTCAGCTCCATTCAGTGCAGCTTTGGCCTTCTGAGCACACTGTACTGACTCAAATCTGGAGGAACTGCGTTAAGGAGAGGACACTGCATTCCCACAGACAGTTACACAAAGCATGTAGAGACACATATATCCAGTGAGGATACTCCACCATGGCCTGGATTCCATTTCGTTTAAAGATGACGATCCTCAGCACGCTGCCGATGGGGTTACACACTGTGTACAGAACATCCTGGACCAAAATGGAAAACATGAAACAAAGTCAACTTTCCACCCAATACAAAAGTTTCTAACACTGGTGTGTCTGTACACCTGTACATACGTCAAACACAAGCCTCAGGCCTCTGTCCATTTCCTGAATGCTATAAAGGTTCTGCAGTGATGAAAGACTCTTCATGTTAATACAATTTGATGTGTTTTTCATGAATCCCGTGAATTATTTCCAAACTGCTGTTTTTGAAACACTGTTCTTTTCCCTGTTTTTTGACATTTTTTGAGAAAAAAAATGTAAAATAATTATTCCTTCTACTCTTGACATTTTCAAGCTCAAAGTATTGTCTTTTAATAATCTTGGTCCAAAAAGTTTATCTAGCTAATAGTCAGTCAGTCAGTTTAACAGGAAAAAAGAGTAAACCTGGATTGGAAACCAGTACCGTCTGATAGATTGACAAAGCACCACTTCTCTACAAATATGTCATGGTGTCAGTCAAAAACATAATGAATAAAAGGTTTAGCGCCAAAGATAATATCAATGTACCTCTGACAAGTGCCACAATAGAAAAATCCATTGGGAGAGAGGTAGTATAGAAGAAGACAGTTGAGTTCCTGATGCAGGGGAATGGGAAATGAGGGAAAATATTTAGACTCTACATCTAGTTTGTTTGAGAGGGAGAAGCTGGCAGTTACATCAAAATATCACATGCTACAGTACATACAGTATATACATACAGTACTGACAACAGCATGTTACTGTATAGGATCAGAAATGGCCTCAAAGGATGATACATTTCTTAGGATTTCTGCATTTTTCTACATTTCAGGCAGAAATGGAAGATCACTCAGCAGTGGCTTGAAACGAGATCCAGAAGAACAAGTTTTTAGTAGTAAAACCACTAAAACTATCAGCTCGAATCACCACATGTTTAACACCATTTGGCTGAAGGTGTGATACACTGTGCTATACAAATACATCGCTATACACATTCTCATCAGATCTCACAACTTCAAAGAGTTGTTTGAGGGTTAACACATGGTTTCACGGTCAAAGATGACATCAGAATTCAGTCAGTGACTGTCTCATAACTACAGAAAGACAAATGTGTGTTTACCGTGGTTATAGGATAGAGGGGATTCTGTATGGACAGCAGGAGAACCTTGTTGCCACTGTTAGGGTTGTCTGCGTTGGTCGGCCTGGTGATTCTCTTGGATGTGGAGTAGTTAAAGTACGCCTGTTGGCCTGATGAACAGATGGATGAAACACATGAACATATATAGTACATACATGCAAGTGTGTGTAAGTAATCAATCTCATCACATGGTGATGTCAGGGAATCAAACCTGCAATATATACAGGCTCCTTTGCTCCACAGGACACACAGCGGTCAGCGCTCTCCACTGCAGAGAACTCCACCAGGGCCTGACGCTTAAATGGCATCATCATCACATAACTGGGAAGACACACACACACAAACATGAAGGTAGGACGTACACATGTTGTCCATTCAAATCGAACACCTAACGGCCTTTCACTGGACACATCACCTCCTCTGTCAGCCATACTGGAGCTCCCCCACTCTTTGGCACTCAGAGCAGCTGATGGAGTTTCAGTGCTCACTACTCAATTATCAACAGATCTGGATAGACGGGGCTTGTTTGCGTGTTTCCATCAACGTTAACCCAAAGGTACAGGCATATTCAACTTCTGCATGAAGGCCTTGAAAGAAATAATCAGTGCAATTAAAAAAATCAACAAAGATTTGAATTCACACTGTTCAAAAAAGTCTTTTTCCTGCGTCTCCATTCATGTGGACGAGGGGTTAATGAATACTGCATCATGCAGGGAGTGTAAATAATGGAGAAGGAGTCGTTTAGAGTGGAAACTGCAGTATCACAAAATGTTTTCTTCAATTATTCAACATCTGTAACTATCTTTACACTGAAGTTCACTGTAGTGTATTTCGCCACATCACTGTGACTTCAAGTGATTCTCTTTCATTTCATATGTCCCCTTGTTCACATGTTAGAAATTGTGAGTATTTCATTATTAGTTTTTGATGTTTGACTCAGAGTGACTTTACTAATGATGATGATATATGTATTTATTGTGGTAACAAACTTGCCCTGATTCTATTAGCGGGATAGTGGTTTCTGATCTGATCTCTGGACAATCAGGATAGTTCCCCTCGAGGACCAGGGTTGGCTTCCCCTGATCTAGACTATATCTACTGAATCATTATCTAAACTGGTTTTGGCTTTTAAACTTGCTCATTACTACACTGCTCAAAAAAACACATGCCACATGCTTTGATGAAAATGAAAATTATCAATCTACAGAGGGCTAAATTCAAAGTCACCAAGAAATTTAAACTGAAAAACTGGTCCAATTTGCTGAAACTCAAAATGGTACTCAATATTTTGTATTACCCCCACGTGATTGTATGCTCCTTATGAAATGACGGATGGTGTCCTGGGGTATCTCCTCCCAGATCCTGACCAGAGCATCACTGAGCTCCTGGACAGTCTGAGGTGCAAGCTGGCAGCATTGAATGAACCTAAACATGATATCCCAGAGATGTTCTATTGGATTTAGGTCAGGCGAGCGTGGAGGCCAGTCAATGGTATCAATTCCTTCATCCTCCAGGAACTGCCTGCATACTCCATGCACCAGGAGGAACCCAGGACCTACTGCAACAGTGAAGGGTCTAACAATGGGTCTAAGGATTTCATTCTGATACCTAATGGCAGTCAGGGTGCCCTCTTCTATCCTGTACAGGTCTGTGTGTCCCATCATGGACCTCCCCAGACCAACACTGATCCACCACCGATCATGCTGAACAATGTTATAACATAACGTTCACCGCGGCTTCTCCAGATCCTTTCACATCTGTCACATGAGCTCAGAGTCAACCTGCTCTCATCTGTGAAAAGCACAGGGCGCCAGTGCCGGACCTGCCAATTCTGGTGTCCTCTGGCAAAGGTCAGTCGAGCTCCACGGTGCCAGGCAGTGAGCACAGGGCCTACTAGAAGACGTCGGGCCCTCAGGCCACCCTCATGAAGTCTGTTTCTAATGGTTTGGTCAGAGACATTCATGCCAGTGGTCCGCTGGAGGTCACTTTGTAGGGCTCTGTCAGTGCTCATCCTGTTCCTCCTTGCACGAAGGAGCAGATACTGGTCCTGCTGCTGGGTTGACGATGGGTTGATGACACAGAAAGCCTTCTGGCAATGGCACGTATTGATGTGCTTTTCTGGTGGAGTTGGACTGCCTGTGCAACCTCTGTAGGGTCCAGGTATCACCTCCCTCTACCAGTAGTGACACTGAC
>JAUBNQ010000007.1:1484965-1497503 GCA_032353495.1 Ctenopoma kingsleyae | reverse complement strand
CTCTGCATATACTGCATGAACATGTACAAGTAGTTCAAACACTCCTTCCCTGTGTAAATGGTGAATCTGCCTGTGGAAGTAAAACATTAACACTTGTGAGGCGGGGGTTGTACAAGTACACAAACACAATCAAAAGCACTCAAATTAAAAATGCAAGTACCTGACTAAAAAAATACTCTTCAAGTAAAAGTAACACTACAAATTCTGTACTCAAGCTGAAGTATTAAGTACATGCTCTAAAATGTACTTCAAGTAGAAAAGCACAAATACTCTGCTAAGAATAAAATCTATTTTAAACTGAATGTGATGCTGCTTATTACTACAGTGTATTTTAAAATGTAACTAGTAACTATAAAGATATGAAATAAATGTAGAGGTGTAAAAAACTATTGTTTCCCATTGACAAAAAGTCAAAACAACAGTAACATCAAATGCAAGGAAAGAAAAGTGCAAGTACCTCAAAATCGTATTTAAGTACAGTACTTGAGTAAAAGTACTTAGTTACGAGCTCTGGTGTGAATTCTTTTTTCCTAACTAGTCGTGTTTTATGCTAGGTAACCTGAACCCCTCCCTGTCACTGACCTCTCACCTCCGCCCAATCCTGAAAATCTTGAACAAACAAAACGTTGAAGATTTAACGTGTAACGTTACACACAGCCACAGTAAACGTGTGGACAACTTCTCACTGACAACACTAATGTCCACATATAGCCGACAGCTAGTTGCACTTGTCCACTCTGCCGCCTCTCACCTCAGCACGCGCCTGACCTCAGGTCAGTAGAGTTTGGACCTCGACATGTTTCCATCCCACTTCCTGTTTTGATGACGCGTTCACTCTGCGGGCGCGCATTTCCCTCAGTACAGCCTGACAGGTTCCTGCACGGACATGGAAACAACCCCACTTTATTCAACATTGCAGGAGAATAAAGTGGGGGTGACACAATCATTCCATTGTTGTTGATACATTCGAATACCATGATTAAAAATTCTGTTAGTTGCATTATTCAGAGGTGTGAAGGAACTGAGTAGCTACATTTACTCACTATAGACAGTAAGTATATAACAATTTTGAGGTGCATGTAGATCAAATCCAGTACTACTTAAAATACATTACTCTCTTAGTGGAGCACTTGTACTTTTGTACTTTAAGTGGCATTAGCTGATGTGGGATATTTATTAGGCAAGTACTTGCACTTTTAATTGACTATTGTGTTTACTGTGTGTATGTCTGGTGGAATGTCAAATTGCCCCATGCAGGTTTGTAAAACTCCCAAATTTTGAGAGAAAATGCAGAGGATATGGTTTAAATGTTGTGAAAATCTAACACTCTTCAAACCTGCTTCCACCAAACAGCTAAATTCATTGATGAACACAGCATTGATGTGATGTGATGTGATGTATTTCATAATAGTAATAATAATAATGAGTGCTGACACCAAGGAAGAAAATAAATGAGTTACTTGGGGAAATGGTTGTCACTATTTAAAGGCTGCACACACAGTATTTTTTATTCTGATATAGAACGTAGAAAATGAACTATTGCGACAGAAAACACTGTAATATGTGAGTCGTTATATATGAGAGTTGAAAAAGTGCAGACACCTTTTGGGGGAAGACGTTGCATAACTTTATTCTGCACAGCTCTGCACAACAAAGCTCTGGAAATGTCAAAAAAAAAATCCTCTTCTGAGAAAAAAAAAAACAGATGTGATATCTAGTTACAGAGTGTCAGCACATATATTGCATGAAACATTACAGCAGAACTGTTGCCTCACAGTGTGTCGACTGACAGACGTGTCACTTTATGTTGTACAGAACACACATGCTCACCGTTTCCCTATGATCACCCAATAAATATAAATGCACACTGATTGTACACTTATTGTGTTAGACTTATTGTGTCCTGTATATACAACAGTTGCCATATTGTGCGTGTGACTTGTTCACATTGTGCTTCGATTGGATTCTTCTGTTTTCCGTTCTATTTGCTTTATTACATTAAACAGGAAGTATGTTTTAGAGAGAAGGGTCCTAGTCTCCACTCACACAACCACTGTTACGCTGTATTCACAATATTCCTATGTTTTTTCCTGGTAACACTTCTGTGTTTTTATATATATTTTTGGACTTTGACTGTGAGCTGCACTGATGTTTGTGACACTGAAGCTGATTTTTTAGAAAGCTTTTGATGTATTGTATCTGACTTGTTGCGACATTACATTAGTGAAGTGCCTGAAGGACAAGTCAGCAAATGTTTGTCATTCGATTCATCTAAACCTAATGGAAGCAGTGATACGCTGTCAATGAACAGTATCTGTTGTGTTGTCAAGTTTGCGTTCATACAACCTTCTTGAGTTGTCTTGTGACCTAAATACTTGCAAGTTATAAGTAGTCTGACAGAAACTTTTTTACTTAGGGCTGCCAATACCAAGGGTTTTGTTATACCTGTCTTAAACAATGGTTACATTTTTGTATCTACATCAGCCAACACAGAAACATGATACAAACATTCATGCAGATATCCACAACTTACAGTATGTACAGTACAATTCTCACTGGAGGAACTCAGGACCCTTTGAGAAAGACAACACCCAATGTACCGTAAAGGTTCACGGACTACAGAAGACCATGCCATGCAGATTTATTGCTCGTTATCGTGACTCCAGTAACAGTTTTGTTGGACTAATTTTGTTGAAAATGGCAGTGGTGATTTACAGACTGAACAGCCTGCTTAAAAGTGCTTTGATGGTGACTGATGAGCTGGTTATGTAGGAAAGATTGTGGAGGAAGGAGTCTTTGGTCGTCTCGACCAGGTTTCAGCCTGTCAAAAATAAAATATGCCTATTCTCAAATACGTTTTATACCACATACTGAGAAAGCACTGTACATTCAGTTTTATATCAACAATGTTAGCCAGTGATTGTATTTGTAGCTGGAGTCTTTAAAATTAGTCTTTTTAAATATTTTAAGTCAAACAATTTTACTGCACAACCCTGAAACTGTGTACACTAAATTTCACTACCTAAGATTCACATTTAGAACTACAGTATCACTTTTTTGTCACTTTTTTCATTTTATGTACAAATATCTTATCTTCCAGTTACTTTTTGTCACATTATCAACATTGCTGTGAGTTTTTTTCATATACCTGCCTTTTGAATATACAAACTACATTTCCAGGAGAGTTTGGATTTTTCTAAAATGTTATAAAAACTAAAATCTGTGATTTGTTAATTAGCTGGCAAAAGCACAAAGAAAAGATTTTCAGTGTTTTTACTGACCGGTTTAATTGTATATTTCCCTCTTCATGATGCACCATATATTTCCTGTGATAATGTTTTCCTACGCCTGAGTGCTGTGTTAACAAACTGCAGATTTTAGATTTCATTGCATTTCAGAGAAAGACTGACCTTTTCTGGAAATGGTGTTAGTATTTTATTCAATACCTGCATCTTTTTAGATTCTTGAACTTTGAACTGTATATTTGCATATGAGCCTCTTCTGAAGAAATAGAAATGGACATTTACTGTATAACATCCTTAGCTAACACCACCTACAGGCTTAAATATCAACTTGCACATAAGAAATCTTATAATATGGTAGACCGCCATGGAAAATGTTGAGCACATTCAAGTTCCTGGCTGAATGAACCACTTTGGCTTGAATAACCCTCACTTAACCCTAACTTTACGTAAGGCTGACACTCGCACTGAACATGAAACTCTTAGCCCTACTTCTGTTTTAAACATTGGAAATCTGTCAGTACTCTAGCCAATTAAATATTTAGCAGGATCTGTGCAGTAAGATCATTTAAATTAAAGTATATCACTGAAGAAGCTGGAAAACATCCATACAGCAGATGAGATTCCTTTGTCGCTGCAGTGCGCTGCTTTAGCTGGTGTCACTGAGAATGGCCTGTATGGATCTGGCCTGTGAGGCAAGTTTACTGCTGCTGTGATCCGTCAGTTTACTGAGGATTTCCTTCATATTCACAGAGTTCAACTCCTCCTTCATCACACCTGAAAGCAGACAAGGTTGGAAAGAAGAAGAATGGACAAGTGTGAGACAGGTGCAATTGATAGCAGTAGCCCAAAACATTAGCAGCACTGGACCTTGTCACTTCTTAACGTAGCCCGGGATCCATTTGTACATACAACATCCATCAGGAATGTGCAGGTGATGCCAGTGACTCTACATTTATATCTTTCTACAGTCTGTGACAGGACTACATGCTGTATTTTAGTGTCACAAAAAATTTATATCAAAATTAGTTTACATTAAATAGACTGGATTTCAGGTGTGTTGCAAAAATCTGCAATTCTAGGCCACAACTTAGGGACTAAAGCCAAGAGAAGTTTGCATTTCATCAAGACATGACCTCTCCAAGTTTATGCCTAATCAGATTGTTTCCTTATTGAAACAATTGGTTCTAAAATGTCTGGTGGAAGCCAGAGAAAGAAAGAGTCCTTGTTCAACTGCTAGCATTTATGGTTTTGAGTTGGAAGCAGAAAAGTCCAAGACGTTTATGTGCAACTGCAAGACTCCACAAGGTTTTCTTGTTGATCAGATGTTCCTGAAACTCAATCCACTGACCCTCAGATTTTCCCCTAAGACCCTAAGTTTCCCTTTGGGACAATAAAGTTAACCTGAACCTGAACCCTGATTACAGTTTATGTTTCTCAAATTCTAAAACATCTTTATTGGAACATTTTCTGTGAATGTGTGTCGCAGGTTTGAACACATACTGGAGTTAGCCAGGCTGCAGATGAGACCTAAAGCACTGAACTTGACTTCAACTGCACCCACGGGATCCTCCAACATCTTCTTCAGCATGGCCAACAGGTCCGCCTCTCTAAACGGGCCCTGCATAGACTCTGCAGTGTTCACACACGCACATACACACACACACAGACACACACACGCACATTAATGTAAATGAAAACAATTTTGTAAATTTGTAAATGATCACAATTTTCAGTTTTTAATATGTCATCAGACACCATAACTGAGCACAGCTGAGCAGACTAGTTAGTAGTTTGAAGCACACATGACTATGTCTACAACTTGACTCTCATTATTAGCTGCAGGTCCATCTCTACAGTGGTATTGTAGTATTAGTGTAATGTGTGTATTAGTTTAAACTCTTGTTTACCCTCGCAATGCCTTTGTGTTCTGTTAATACTATGCAAGAAAGTACTTCTTCATTTTATTTGTTGGGTCGTTCTTTGCCTTTATTTCGCTCATTACAATAATGGAACATGCAGCCCAGTGGGTATTATACATGTGTCTATTTTTAGTCATGTGCTACTAATAAACCATGTTAGCCTCAGGCAGAGCTGTCCAACCACTATGGTGCTGACTACTATTCACACACAGCAGTTCATCTTCTTTCCACTCATAGTTCCTTCTGAGGGGTACTGAAATGTAAGCTCCTAGAACTTAAAGTTAGGCAGAGAACAATGGAAAAGCAGAACCTGAGGCTGAACCAAGGGGGAAAAGTTCAGCTACAACTCAGCAAGTTCCTGCAGTGGAAAAGCCCCATTAGTGTCTAAAATCACTTTACCAATGTCAATTGCAGATGCAATCGCCAGAGCAACCAGGGCCTCGTTCTGCATGATGACATGCTCACTTGTTGCCATTGAGATAAGGTGCCGCACTCCATCTGCTTTGGCTACAGCACGAACAACTTCCTGTCAGAGAGACAGTACACATACTGTCATTATGTTAAACTCCAACAATCTGGGTGTGTAATTACAAAAAAGAAATGTGTGAGTTTTAGTTCAACTTTAAGATCAGAATAGACTGACTCACAGGGCTGCGGCTGTGTCTGATGAGGGCAGCCAGCAGGCGACTGGCTTCTCCTCGGACTCCTGCGTGGTCCTTGGCTTCACACCACTCCATGATTCGAGCCAGCAGCACAGCATCTCTTCCCAGAACCAAGGCAGTCTCCTCTGACACACATGCAGCAGCGCAAAAAAAGATTTTGTAATATTTGTATTATGTAAAAATGTTAACAGAGGAGAACAAACTCAAAAAGAAAATAGTGGCACAATGGCCACGAGTTGCTATACGGGAGAAAGAGAAAAGACAAGTCTTAAAGTCAAACACATTACATCAAGGATGAATGAAACCTTATACTGGATGTGGCTCATTTTTGAGTTTTTAAAAATATAGTCAAATACGATGAAAAGTGTTTGAACTGAACAAAAAGTACATTTGAAGGTGTCACTGCAGCTGCTAGGAGCTTGTGACATTTTTCATTATCAACCGTAAGGACTAACAACCACTGTCCTCCAGGGGACAAGAGAGAAGGGGGGGTGGATAAATAAATAAATAATGTAAAGGTTATACTTTCAGTTGAGGCTTTCAGCCCACAGTGAATTCAAAGTGAGACAGAAGGCCACAGGAGTGTGACCACGTCTTTTTAAGCAATGGAGGAATAAAACATGATAACAAATGAGATAAAGCAAAAAGAGAGAAAGTGTAAGAACATCAAATAACCTGATGCCTATTAGGGCCATGAGGTCAGTTCTCTCAAAATGATTCCAGACCAACTTGCCTTTCCTTTAACCTTCTTTTCAGACACACAGAAACGCAGACACAATCATTTACAGGGGTCACAGCTCCCATCAAAACCGACACCACCCTGACACATACTCGTCTGGATGTTCTGAAACTGTTTTTAGGGAACTGTTCTTATGTCCAGATGGAAAACGTGGCATTACTACAACAGTGATTGACACAAGACGAATCACATCTTGGCACTACTCTGACTGCAGTTCATTCCAAGCAAGAAGAAGTTATGCTCACCTTGTCCATCCACCATCATACGTAGTGTGCCTAGCAGTTTAAATTGAACTGGTGGCATGTCAGAGCGCAGCAGGGTCTTTATCCTCTCAGTCACCCCATCCTCCAGCATCCGTACTTTGTTGGTAGCTAGAAGACACAGATGTCACACTGATGCCCCGTCCTCACACTTGAAGTATACGTACGTGCACATGTACTTCTTTGTACAGAACAAAGCACATTCAGGACAATTTTAGCATCCGTGTCAGTTTAATTTAAATGATGCAGTTTATTGTAGTATTGTACATTTGAAGCCTTTACCTGGATTTTCACATCTGTTTTAAACTTTCAAGCACACATTTTATGTTTGGTCAGTTGAAGCATATTTCTAAAGTTCTGCCTTGATCAATACCTGGAATGGCCAAGTTTCTGAGTGCGCTCAGTCCAGCATGTTGGACTGACACGTCTCCTTCGTCGACATGCTGTTCCAACAAGCTCAGGATGTAAGGGACCACACCGAGGTCCAGCATCTTCACACAGTTGCTGTCTGACAGAAACACAGACAAAGACACCTGATTACTCTTCTATCTTAATGTATATGTATACTACTTCAGTGTACATATTAATGTTCAAAAGTCTGGAGTCACTTATAAATGTCCTTGTTTTTGAAAGAAAAGCAAATGTAATAACATCAATTTGATCATAAATACCAGGTAGACACTGTTAATGTTGTAAATGACTATTAGAGCCCAGAAGAGTTGTTTTTTAGTGGAATATGTACATAAAATACAGAGGACCATCATCAGCAAACATTACTACTGTGTTCCAGTGTTGTGTTTGTTAACTGTTCATCAGGTTAAAAGGTTAATCAATCATTAGAAATTCCTTTAGCAATCAATTTCTGCACAGAAATCTGCCCCACACAGAAAGGCACTTGGCCGACCCGGGGATCGAACCCCGCCGCCCCCCTAACCCCCAACAGTTTTATATCTTAAAACTGTAATAACTTTTTGGGCCTCTTGGGGGCACCAGAAACAAGATGTAAGCACAACATGGACATATTAAGACTCAACCTCTTTCAATATCTCACCATTCCTGGCAAAGTTGGCAATGGCCAGGGCTCCAGACAGCTGCAGCTGGGTGTTGGGGCTCTGCAGCCAGGACAGAACATCCTGATACACCAGACCAGTTCCCTCACCAAAACACTTCTGCATTGACTCGTCTGACACAAACACACACACATTCTTGTAAAGAAGATCGTAAAATATTCACAAACTACACGTTACAGTACATCATAATGTAAGAATGAAACTGTTGTGCCACAAAGCTGCATCTGCATTGCTCACCTCCTAAAAGCAAAGACACTATAAGGTTGGAGGCAATCTTGATGCTGCAGAGGTCGTGGGGGTCAGAGCCTCCTTGGAGACCCCGAATCATCTCTGATAAAGCTTCTGGTACACCTGACTCAGCAAACTGCAGCTTCAGTGTGTCTGGTAGTACAGCACAACCAGAAAAATGTCATTGTTGTTTGAAATATAACAGTTAACTTGGTCATCAAATAATTATGCAACAAAACAAAAACAAAAGTTTTATTTAGTACATGATATTCAATATTACTTTATAATAGAACGTCTGACACTGTGGCAGTAGATCACTTGTGTTTTGTTCCTCTTTATCCTTTCTCTTCAGAGCAGATCTTGGTGCTCTGTTTCTTTTCTGTAACCACTGCTATTGTCATAATGGATTTCATAAGAACTCTGCAAAACTTATACAATTTCATACAATGGCCTAAGACAACCAGAGATACTGTACAAAAGAGGTGGCTGCCTTCATATAAACACAGGGAAAGTCTCTAATGGCTCATTATAAATCTGACTTTGTTATTCCTGACAGCAAGAGGTTTAAAAACTGATCTGAAATGGAATATCAAGTTGTGCTGGATGAAAGTTTCATCATGAAAATCTGTTGATTATGTCTGAAAACAATAGTCAGGTGATCATTTGAACATAGAAACTTTTTACTTGCTGTAATCAGTCCTCTGTGTCCCTACAGGAGTCCCTCTAAAAGACGCTTCGTATGTAAATGAAAGGAGCCAAAATCCTCCATCTGTGCACAAATGTATCAAAAAGTTTATCCAACACATCCACACAACACAAACTTCCAAATTACTTCACTACAACTTGACAGATGCCACAGTCCAGGAAAACACAAAGAGGGAATTTTACCTAAACAGACTTAATTAACTCTGACTGCTGAATCCTCAGATTAGCTTTAGATACATATTTGCACAGAATATATGCAGAGGACCAGAACTGTAGACTTCTGGCCTCATCTCTTCCTTTGTAAGGGCTTTCAGCCGGGTGTACACTCGCTGTTAACTCTGTGGTCACTTGCGCAACATTTTGCCCTCACATGGCCTGTGTTAATTTGGAGTGCCAGTTGTGCACGTCATCAGAAATGACCACTATGTGTACATGAGATGAAGTCCCAATGCAAAAGCTTTAAATCACTGCAATGATAGCCGTAAAAAACTCATTAATGTCATCACTGCTGTTTTCTCTGCTGTTACCTCAACATTAATCTCTGTCGCTATGGCTTCTGTTTATGTTGAGGTTAACAAGGAATAAATTCTGTTGTCAGTCAGTGATGACTTGTGGATAACCTTTTAAATCCTTCAGTGAACAATGATGCTGATGGTGCTGCTGTCATCTACACCTATACATTGGTAAACAGCAAACATATCTGCAGCCTTAGGATCTGTCCATGACCAGTATGAACAGAGAGAGCGAGACAATAAAAAAAGAATAATGTCAGTGTTCATGTAGGCACCTGACTGTTGTTTTTAGACAAGACTTTAAATTTCATGAACCTGTCCTTTAAGTCTTCTCTTCATAGCCTCATTTTTGAAGGTCTTACCGCTCTCCCCCAGTGAGCCCAGTATTTCCAGGATGACATGTCGGCGTTCGGCATCGGGCGCCCTTTTCAGCTGAGATATCAGTACGTCGGCCACATCCAGTTCTGCCAGGGCTTCCCTCGCTGAGTCTGCAGACATAAAGGTCTATAACTAATCTGACATCAACCGCTAATTTGACACAGCAGATCCGTATTTGTTTGTTCCTTCTTTCCACTGGTTTCTCTTGGCACTGTACAAAAACACAAACACACAGCTGTGCCGTGATTTACTGTATCTTTGTACCTGGGAGAACATGTTAACACAACCCAACAGAGATGGCTGAAAATCAAAAGGGAGCCCCTGGAGCTGTGAAGGACATGTCTAAATACCAAGACAATCTGGTTAAAGTTCACAGCTTATTAATAATAAATAACTCTAACAGGTACAATGATTAAATCATCACCCATGTCAGCCAGATTACAGAGGGCCAGCAGGCACACGTTGACCAGCGGGTCGTTCTCTGGATACTCCCTCATTATAGACACCAGTCTGGGGATTACACCACTCTGGACTAACTGGTCCTGTTGGTACGCTGGGTGGGAGTCCAGAGAGAGAGAGAGAGAGAAAGAGAAGATGAAGACAGAACACAGCCTCCGCCTCATCAGCACGTGGCTCTTCATCAGTAAACCGTGCTGGCTGAACGAGTCGCTGTCACACTCACAGTTGTCAAAGCAGATGCGTCCGATGGCTCTGCCAGTGTTTAGCAGCATCTCCTGGTTGTTGCTGTTCAGATGTGGAACCAGCACCTTCACTAGGCCCGCCTCGATGCACGGCTCCCTGACTGCAGCTGCCACACACACAAATCAACTTTTATATTTCATTTAAATTTCCAGTCTCTACAACATGGGACACCCTCTGACTGTCTAATTGGGTAAAGGTTAGGGTTAAACATCTTCTAAGAACCAAATAACTGATACCAAATGTAGCCCGAGCCTACCTTCACGTGCCATCTCTGCCACCACCAGAGCCACCTCGCAGCTCAGCTTGCTTTTACTCCGTAAGGCCTGAGCCAGTGTGGGTAGAATCCCACTTCTAGCAATGTCAACAGCAGCATCTTTCTCTGTGAACGCACAAATCCACAGGTTCAAGCTGAAAACAGTGACACAACCTCTTCTCACGTCACAGCTCCAGCTCGTGTCAGGACATTTGTTGAAAGTGAGCACATTCTGACACCTCTGAAGGACTGTTTAAGGGTTAAGACTTGGTTTTAGGGTTCAGATCAGAATGAGGTTAGGGATAGGATACCTGTTTGTGTGTGTGTCCAGTTGAGTGGCGCAACTTACTCTTTTCCAGCAGAGCAGCCAGCACAGTGTCCAAATGAGGCTTGAGCTCCTCCTCAATCAGCTCTGTACTGACACTAATAGCCTTTAGTGCATCGCATAGAGAGTCTGCAACACAAAAACACACAAAACAACTGGTTGAAAATAATAACCATATTCTGTTTTTATCTTGGGAGGAAATGAATCTGCAAACCAGTGGAGACCAGAAGAGGGCAGCTGTGTCTAGACTGGCACTAACACAGCAGAAGAAGAAGTAAGGCAGTGACGTTCAGCTTGTCATGTCCTTAATATTAATGCTCCAGTGTTAGATCTAAAATGGGGCAAAGGGGAGCAGCTGCCCCCCTGTTGTAGGGTTTGCTCACAGCTGCCCCCTTTTTTGACAAAATTCATTTGACAGTGCTTTAGTTTTTTGTTGTATGTTTATCTGTCACATTTTAAGTTGTCTGTTTTAAACACTAGACAGCTACTCTCACTAGCATCAGTTATTTTCACTTTCTTCATTTTATGGGGGGCGGGGGTGGTAGCTATGTCTTTACTGGGCTGCTGTAAGAGTAAATCACCATGTGTTGAGCTGCAGATTGTTGAGAAAAATAATTCATACTTACATACATTTTTGAGAGTTTCTGCTTTACTTGAGTGTTTCCATTTTCTGTTTATGTTATTTTTATATTTTTACTCCATTACATTTGTTTGTTTCTACTCAACTACATTTGAAAACTTTAGTTACTAGTTATATTTTGGATTTAGATTAATGTTAGAAAATGCAGTGTAATCATAAGACAAACCACTCTGCAGCATATAAAATAAATACAATTCTAATTATCTTTACCAGCTGCAAAGAGATGAACACTTATTAACGCATCAGTAATTCTATTATCTATCTATGAATAATCTAATGTTATCATACTATAAACCTTTTGAGCAAATAAATTTAATTTTTGCTTAAGGGGCATTTTCAATGCAGCACTATCTACTGTAGCATTGTTACTTAAGTGGAAGATCTGAGATCTTCTTCAACCCCTGGTCCTAAAGTACTGTATGTCCACAGCGTTGTACAGCATGTACATTGTAGGGCCAGTGTATAATCTTTAACAATCAATAGGCTATATAAAGCCTGAGCTGCTCCCAATCCTCTGTTTTTTTCTCAAAAGACTGTGCTCTGCGTACGCCATCTGTCAAAAAACAGCAAATCGTGCTTCACCAAGACACTGGAACTTACTTGCTCCTCCTGACGATGAAGACAGACTGCCTTAATCTTGTTCAAACCATTGCTGTACAACAGATCCACACTGACGCCTCTCCAATATATCCACGGATGCTATTTATAACACTAGGTCTTGTTTGGTGTTTAACAAAACTCCACTCCGTATGTGGTGAAGATTTTGATGCAGGTGCACAAAAAGTGGATTGACTTGAAGCACTTGAATGTAGGACACATAACAACACAGTTTATCTGCAGCAGCTTGTAAAGTGGAACTTTGTTACAAATAGCTTTGTAACATATGAATATCTGCTGTCT
>JAUBNQ010000007.1:1438471-1450730 GCA_032353495.1 Ctenopoma kingsleyae | reverse complement strand
CTCACCTTCACCCAAACTGCTATATTTGCCTATTTGTTGTACCTCTTCATCTGACCAGTTCAACAGCTGCTTCTTTTTCATTCCTCACTCACAAAGTGGTATTTTGCCAATTCAAAAGCACTAAATAAGTGTCATAGCCATAAGGTTGCACTGCTTCACAATACCAGCCGCTCAGTGGTTTAACTACTCTACATAAAGATGTTAATGCGAAGCAGCAGCAGCATGCAGGTAAAGACTGTCATATGGTCGAGCCAGATCTCTACGAAGTAGTTCCCTGGTATGAGGCCAAAAGGAAATGGTTACAGCTGGGCGTTACAGCTATGTGGGTCCAAGATTTTGGATTTCATTTCAGATGAACCAGTGCAAAGACAGCTTAAGGCCAATGTACATAATACATACTATCCTGGAGAGAGTACACATCCAGCACAGTGGACATATTGACCCACGTGGAATTTGGTTTCTTTTAGGAAAAAAGTGAAGCCAGGAAGACCTCTGCTGGGTGCACACTACAGAGCTTTGTATTATTAATCAATTTCCATGCAGCCAGATCCACTGAAACAATGACAGTAATGCATTTGAAAAATTATGTGCCTAGTGTGCGATAGTACTGAGTTTGTACATACAGTCATCATGTTTGTTTCCTTAACATTCCAAGTGTACCTCTGAACCCAATCCACAGGTCAAACCATTAATGTTTTGTATTCTAACCATTATTCACATCACTGGTAACTAACTACAGGTCTTTAAAATAACATTTATTATTAACTACTACACGCTAAAAAGTTTTCTTCTGTGATTCCATGCAGCGTTCATGTCATGTCATTTGAACTGTTTTTATGAACAGCCAAGTCAGGAATCCCCATGGATGTATTAAAAGAAAAAACTTACACAACTTTACAAACATGACATGAACGCAGCAAAAGGCTCTCTACAGTGGCTTGTCCCCAAAAACTGAATTAAGGTTCACACAAAACAAGAACACGCTCTGAAGCCCTAGACCCACAAAACCCTCAGGTTCACTGCTTGGCAATTGGTTTGCAGCAACTTTCATTAACTGTTTGTGGATATGGGAATTTGTATATTATCTGGTGATGTGACAAGTGTCTTAAGATGGGTCCAGATTGTGAGGCCCTGTCTTAGAAAGGACCTTATGGTAAAATTTAGATCTCATCATTTCAGTTGATACTGTGCTCACATGGTGGATAAACGTACGTATTTATTTTTGGAATACTAATCCACGATGTACAGAAATACAGAATCACATTCTGTAGAATAGGAACATATTGAAGGGCTCGTTGTCATGACAGTGTACACTGCTTGAAGTTGTCACAGGGACTATGCCTCCAATTAGAGTTTGTCATTGTATGTCTCATCAGTATTAGAACTATGTGATGCCAAACTGTGTGTGCGTGCGTGTGTGTGTGTTAAACTGTAGTATTTTTAAGCTATTCTTTTGTTATGTATTCTGTAGTGTATTGGCCAATGCAATTTTCTCTTTTTTGACATTATAATTTATTTGAAAAAAAAAAATCAGTGCTAATGTTGTTAAGCTGTATTTATTTAGGTTGTGTTCATTTTAAAATGGTTCCATTCCACTACACAACTAGAGAAATGAGAACACTGATATATAGATATTATTTTATGTCAGCCTCAGGACACCAGTATGTAACAATAAGACTTGTGATGTAAACTAGCTGGCTAGTCTCTATTCAGACATGAAGGTTTTTGGTCATTTTCCATACACCATACATTAGATATCTTAAAACAAATTAATACATTTTCCACAATCTGACTTCAGTATAAAGTACATTTTCACAGCACTAATTCACTTCACTTTCTCACTGTTCATTTATCATGTATTCTGATTGTTGTACTTAATTGTACTTTGACACTCAACACACAAGTTTAAAAAGCTTTACAGAATAAATTAATTGCTGGAAGACTTTTAATCAGAAACAGATTTTGTGTAGTTCCACCTCCCTAGCAAATCTCTCTACTTCTGAACTGTTGACAGATAATATTTCAGAAAATAATTTGGATTTAAGTGTTTTGTTAGATCAAATTTTTATTCTTGTCCTTGCTTCATAGCACCCTTTTGGAAACTTTGTTCCCACCTGAGCAGTAATATCTGCTGTACATGACTAACTAACCTTCTGTTGTCACCCCCTCCTTTCATGTGTATCATCTTGCTTTTCTGTTACCTGTATGGTCCACAACCAATAAACACAGCATTAAAAAAAGTTTGATGTTTTTGGTGTTCTTCAGATAGACTAGTATTCTAGCAAAAATGTATACCCAAATATGGCAGATATTTCATATTTTTCACATTTTATTTATTTTCACACCTCCCATTTAATTTTACTGAGCACAAATGGCCCATGCTCACCATGACTATAACAACAGGGTGTATTCACTCACTGTGTCAGGAAGAATTGGATAAACCATCTAAATCCAGCAGTGACAGGTTTCTCTTACCCAAGAAAATTCAAAGCTATAATTGCTGCCAATGTTTATTGGATTTCTAGATTCTGGATTGTTTGGATTCTAGGCTCCTGGACTAAGAATGGCTCAGACCTTTTGGAGGATTTTGAACTCAGGCCCCTGTCTCAGTGATTCTCCTCGGCTGTGTGTGTTTTCATGTGTTTGTGCAACATTGTCAATCCCTCTTTCTCTGGGCCTGTGTTTTTGTAGTGACTGTATGGTGTCTGCCATCTTCTGCATCTGCTCAGCTTCGGCCGTCTTGTCTGCCTGACCTCAACTGATTAGACTGCACACTCACCGCTCTCTGTCGAGCAACACCTCACCTCTTTCCTGAACCTTACAAGACCTAACAGGTGGTGAAAGGATGGTGAATCCAGACTTCTGCCTGTTTCTTGTGTTTAGTGCAAGTGAGCGCCACCTACTGCTTGCGAGGTCTGAGACTTCACATATCCTCTACCGCACTCCGCTCGTCTGCTTCTTTGAGCTTAATTAAATGTTTTAAGCCAATCCTGTGGTGTCCAGTCACTTCTTGGGTACAAAATAAAACCTCAGCCGTTACAGCCAAAGGGATTTCTACATAAGATTTTTGTTTCAGATTTTTTTTATTCATTTGCAACATAAAAAAAAGTTTTCATTTTGTAATTATGGGACATTGTGTGTAGAATGATGGGCAAAAATTGCCATTTTTCCATTTTAAAATAATTTACAACACAGTAAAATCATTTTAAAAATGTATAAAAGGTCAAGAGTTCTCAATAAGTGTCTGCACATAAAGAAGACTAAATATATTGAGACTTGGTTAACCATACGTGTAAAATCCTTATCCAATGTCCAATCAACAGGTTGAAACAGCAGTAATGTTGTTACATCGTAAATGTGAGCAGTTGATACCAAAATTCAAGAATGAGGTTCTTCTCCCTTGTTTGGATTGTGACAAAAAAATATGGGTAAAAATACTATGTGGTGCCTCCTTAATACATCAGCTGATTTGCAAAGGTGTTTAGTTATTTGTATGTAAGGAGTAGTTGGTGATCTAGTAAATTACAGCCTGCTAATTACATAATAATTGGGTATTTATTGTGTAACTGGCGACCTGTAATTTACTGTGTTGGTGATCTTTTCAGCAGTCTTTTCTTTTCAGCAGAATACACAGCCTAATTCATGTCATTTTCAGTGTCTCGTGCAGATCCCTGACAGGAGGAGGCTGTGCTCAGGTTTGGCGTGACTGGTGAGCCATTCCTTCCACTCTGCTGCCTGGCTGGGTGTTCTTATTAATGTTGTCATGTTTGTGTCTGTTTGCATTCACACTATGCTCTTTTGCCTTCTGCCCTGACTTGTGTAAAAGATTAAAAGCCCTGCTGCACAAAAAAGTAAGTGAACTTCCCTGCTTTTCTGCATAATTTGCTCATGAAATGTGATGTGAGCTTCACTAAAGTCACAAATATCAACAAACAGTCCTGATCATTCATGTCTTCATTGAACACACTCATTAAACATACAGAGTAATGGTGGATAAAGTGAAACAGTGTTTTAATAGCTAATTAAACTTTTGGCAGCAATAACCTCAAGCAAGTTTTTCCTGTAGCTGTGGATCAGACCTGCACAACGTCCATGATGAATTTTGGACCACTCTTCCTCAGGGAACTGCTTCAGTTGAGCCAAATTCTTAGCAGGTCTAGTGTGAGCAGCTCTCTTGAGGTCATAACATGTCTCCTTTGGATAGAGGTCTGCACTCTGACTGGGCCACTCCAAAAGCCAGATTTTGTGTCTCTAAAGTCATGTAGTAGATTTTGCACTACAAAGGGTCATTAATATGGCCCAAAAATTCATTGGTCATCCTCTTCCCTCCCTGAAGAACCTGTACAGCACTCGCTGTCTCAAGAGGGCACGCAGCATCTTATGGGTCTGCACACACCCAGGACACTGGGTGTTTAAGCTGCTGCCCTCCAGCAGGAGATTCGGGACGCTGAGGTCACGGACTCAAGGACAGCTTTTACAACAGGGCAATAATCAATGCTAACATCTGTAACATCTGACTCTTACAAGAGGGCAATAGCCCTAATCATGTGCAATGAACATTCTTTATTTAATATTTATATTTTTCGCACAAAATATATATTTTCACTCAGTTTACTGTGTTGTGTTTAGTGCCGATGTGGAACAGTATTCCAATTTCATTGTACTAAGTATGACAAAGAGTTATCCTATCTTATCTTATATTACTCTGATGTTTATGGTCATTGTTCTTTCTGCATCAGCTTCTTCTGAGCTTCAGTTTGCAGACATCATGACATTACCCTGTACGACATCTTGATAAACTTGGGAATTAATGTTTCCCTGATGGTAAGGTGTCCAGAGAAAGCAAAGCAGCCCAAAATTTTGATGATCCCTCTACCATGCTACATTTTTGGGATAAGCTTTTCATTTAGGTTTGTGGTACCCTTTTTACTCCACACATAGTGTTGTATGTACCAAAGAAAAGTTAAACAACCCATAATATGTTTGATATTTTTGATGTTTCAAAGTAGCCACCTTTTGCTTTGGTGATGGTGTTGCACACTCTTGACACTATCTCATGAGGTAGTCACCTGGAGTGGTTTTCCAACAATTCTGAAAGAGTTCCCACAGGTGTTGAGAACTTGGTGGTTGCTTTTCTTTCACTCTCTGGTCCAACTCATCCCATCATTGTGGAGGCCAGGTCATCTGATGCAGCACTCCATCACTCTTCTTCTTGGACAAATAGCTCTTACATAACCTAAATGTGTGTTTGGGCTCATTGTCCTGTTGGAAAACAAATTGATCCCTCAATTTTGATTAAGTAACCAACAGTGTCACCAGCACCACCAAACCACAGCTTCACAGTGGCACCCACACATTCAGGAACAGTCTGTTTACCCTCTCTGTGTAAAAAAGACAATCTCAATTTTAGCCAGTTTTCGGATTGACTGACCTTCATTTCCCAAATGACTGATGAACTTTATTTTACCTTGTTGTACCCACCTTTCCTCTGCGCAAGAAAACTGATGGCCTAACACACATTAAGAAGGCAATTCTGTATTTGTTCTGTCTTATAAAATAATAAAAAAAAAATTAAAAAACCAGCTGAGAGGGAGGTGTGCCCAAACCTTTGAGGGGTAGTGTAAATATATAGTCATGAAAACACATGACACAGTAGGAAAGGCAGTCTGCAATTGTCAATTGTCTATGATCCCCAGGGTTGGTGGTTGTCTTCCTGGTCCCTCCCCAATTCCTGGCCACATGTCGAGGTGTCCCTGGCCAAGACACTGGACCCCAAACCTTTGGTGCCTAAGGGTGCAGCCAGTCCAAGAATTTCCTCAAGGGGATCAATAAAGTATCAGTTGTTTTCAAGATTCAAAAAAATTTATTAATGCCAGAGGGAAATTATTTTGGCATGTCACAGCAGCTCTCAGTTCACTGAAAGAAAGAAAGAAAGAAAGAAAGAAAGAAAGAAAGAAAGAAAGAAAGAAAGAAAGAAAGAGAACCAGAACCAGAAAAGATTAACACCAATACAAATACTAAATACTCAATTTACAGAATACACATATTTCATTTTCAGTCATTATCAGTCCTGGATGTAATGTAGTGGAGTTATCTGATTACATATAAAATAAATATGACTATGATAGTTGTCCTCCTCCCTCCCCTTTACATAAAGGAGAGGAGTTGTACAGGTTGATGACCACAGGTAGAAAAGATCCTCCTGTGGCTCTCAGAGGAGCACTTTACATTAATCAGTCTCTGAATGCGCTTTAAGAGTTTAATAATATTGCAATAATATTTTCATAATTAATACTTTTAACACTCATTCTAATTATTCAGAAACACAGTCTCAGAATTCTGACTTTAATCTCAGGATTCTGAAATTATAGTCAGAACTCAAATATTTTCATGGTGGCCCTAATTCTGTTCCGTAATATAGCTAGCTTTACAGAAATGTATCTCACAACGTTATGTATAACATCAAGGTGCTAGAAGCTTCTTTATCCATTAAACCTATTAAAGTTATCAAAAGCCACAGGGGAATCTTGAGGAGTAAGGTAACACTGGTGAATCTAACCTCTGCATATCAGTCTTCCTGTGTTTTTCGGTGTGTTATAGCAGCTTTCCCGAGCTGCAACCTGTGAGATCTGAGAAGCTGCTGAGAAGCTGCGTGGAGCTAGCAGCCGGAAGCAGTGATCAGCTGATGGGGGAGGAGCTGCGGGAGAGGTGAGCCATCTTCCCCCGGCAGATTGATACACTTTGATAGAGCCTGGACGACAGAGACACGGGAAATCACCTGAGAATCTGTGTGTCATTTTGAGGCACAGGCGGTTTTAAGGCGCTGAGAACAGCCGGTGTCAGCCGGAGAGGAAGTTGTCTGAAGGACTCATGAGAATTTGTGCACCGGAGCTGACGGAGGAATATAGCAGCTTTTAACGCCATACACAAGGCTCAAATACTCATACAAAGAACAGAAAACACCAAGCTAGGCAGAGGGTTAATATGGAAATATGAACCGTATGTAAGTCCAGAGGATAGACGATAAAAACAAGCATGTAGTCCTTGTAGTCAGGAAGGTGGCAACATCACCAGTAAATGTAAACAAACAGCTTTTCAAGCTAGCTGAAGTTAGCTGACTGGAGGGGGGTTGACTTAGCTTTCCCGTGCTAATACTTATAGCTAACGTACGACAATAAGACCGAAGCAGGACGAGGTAGAAGAGATAAACCGTGCTGAACAAGCCCCTCGACGGGTTTTACAACCAACCTTTAACCTCAATATTACCGTGTGCAGCGGATGACAGGCGTTCGTGTGATCTCGGTATGCAGTTATTAGCACAGTGAGCCTCTCAGCTAACGTTGGCTAAATGTTATTTGCGTTAGCAGCCGAGCGTAATAACAGTGCAACTAGCATAGTAAATGTAGAACAAAGAAGACATTTGGTGATAGCGACGCTACGTGTGTCTTTGTTATCGCCTGGTTTTCAAACATTTAGCTGTGAGGACGCTATCGGCACGGGTGTAAACGCTACAATAGATAATCTAAGCTAGCCGGGGTAGTCCAGCTGATTGGCTGAAAAGAATCGGACGTCGGGATGAAGGCAAACAACTTCATGTCTACTTGAAGATTTAATCGCATCGCTTCCTCCGAGCCAAGCTTGTTGCAAAGGTATGTGGTGCGTTGGCGTAGTTAGTTGCACACTGAGAGTAGTGTTTGTGTACTTTTTTTTTAACACTGTAACTTACTCTTCGTTCAGTTTGACAGCAACAGTACTTAGCTTGTTGAGTTAGTCCGTGTGGTTTGTCCTCTCAGCGGCAGCAGTGGGCAGCACACAGGCGAACAGACGAGAGGAAGCCTGTGTTCGGAGCGCTGGAGAGTGAGCCGCAGCTCAGTCCAGCAGCGTGGAGTGCATTGTTACATCGATTTAAATAACTGCTACTTGATTTGGTTGTAAAGGAACACGACCCAAGCATAGCAGTTACGCATAGACACTTAGTAATTGTACTTTTTGTGTGTGTGTGTGTATCCCTACAGACTATTTAAAGGAGCCCCCCGTCGTGCCAGAGTTTCTCTGTGTGTGAGGGCCCAGCGGTAAGCCTCTCAGCTGTGTTTTGGTTGCTAGTGGCCTCCCCTCCCCCAATCTCCAGACTCTCGATCCTCCTCGAGTGTTGAACACTGTTCGCCGGGTCTTAACACTGAAGAAAGGCCGTGGCCTCAAGTCCGTTTAAAAAGTGGATGTAATGGAACTGATGTTCGCTGAGTGGGAGGATGGAGAGAGGTTCTCCTTCGAAGACTCGGACCGGTTCGAGGAAGACTCGCTGTGCTCCTTCATCTCTGAGGCCGAGAGCCTCTGCCAGAACTGGAGGGGATGGAGGAAGCAGTCCGCAGGACCCAACTCCCCTACTGTCAAGATAAAAGGTTGGAGAAGGACACACGCACACACACACAGACGTGTCTACTCACTGTGAATACTTCCATGATGTGTGAAAGGTTTCAATGAAGTACATTACAGCAGGGTTAAAGCACTATGACCTGTTGCTGGGAAACTTGTTAAGTTATTTAAATGATTAAATCAAATGGAGCAATGCACTAGATAAAAACAATGTAAGTATTTTTTCTGAATACTGTGGTGGTAGCTGATTCTTTTCCAGCTCAGTCAAAAAAAAAAAAAAAGACACTCCCATCTGCTCCAATTTGTCACTTCATTACTGTGCTTATGTTTTAAAGCAGACTGACATTAGTCAATGAACTTTTGGAGTTGTCAGAAAAAGCATACAGTCCAATAAAAAGTAATGGCACTGTTTGCAGTTTCCTATTTCTCTGCATCAATCGGTCATGAAATATGTTCTGATCTTCACCAAAGTCACAAATATCAACAAACACAAAGCTGATAAAACACAAACAGTCCTGATCTTTCATGTCTTTATTGATCATACCCATTAAACATACAAAGTGATGGTGGATAAAGTAAGTGAAACCATGTTTTAATAACTGATTGAACCACTTTTGGGAACAGTAACCTCAAGCAAATTCTTCATGTAGCTGTGGATTAGACCTGCACAACGCTCAGGAGAAACTTTGGACCATTCTCCACTCAGGCGCTGTCTTATGACATCTGGTGTGAACAGTATCAGTCCACAGCATCTCTATTGGGTTGAGGTCTGGTCTCTGACTGGGCCACTTTAAAAGATGACAGACAAAAAGGCAGAAAGCCACCCTAATGTTTTCCTGTAAGACACATTTTGTGTGTGTGTTGCTTCATAGTAACTCTATACTTCTCTCTGGGGTTGTTCTCCAGAGATTGCTCCATGTTCTTGTTAACTAAACACCAATCAACAAGCAGTAGGCTGCAACCATCACTAGTGGATTAAATAAATAAACACGTAGGTTTATATTTGTAAAGATTCTCAGTCATCCAGGTTATCAGAAATGACGAAGCCTTTCAGATGGTAGGTGAAACGTCTTCAAGGAATTCCAGATGTCACTGGACAGCGTCTTTTGGATAATGTAGCATTATACTCTGAACCATCAGAATAAGAGCTCTGTCTGAATAAACTGATATGCTCAGTTTGAAAGGTTGCTTCAAACTCCTCACACACACACACTGTCCACTCACCCCAACCGTTTGAGGCAGTTGGCCGCCCACTCTGAGCCTGGTTCTGCTGGAGTTTTTTTTTTTTTTTTACAATAGTGGGACTGTTGGATTTTCTGTATTTTTCTATAGTTATATTCTTTAATGTTTTAAATGTTACAATGTAAAGTGCCTTGAGATGACTTTAGTTGTGATTTGGCTTGCCTTCACTCTGCTTCCTCCAGCTCCCTGCTCTGCTGCGATCCTCTACTTCTGCTATGCTCCACCGCACTCTGCACAGTCCTTCAGGCTTTAGGCAGAATCAAATTACAACAAGAAGCTGCAAAACATAGTAATAAAGCACACATTGTTAAATCTCTGATTGGTTAGAATGAGAAAAACCTCTCTCTTCACTGCCAGTTTAACATCACAGCAGGCATCAAAACCACCTTGCACCATATTTCTACTAAAAACTATACTGTAGCTTTAACCCTTACTTTTAAAAAGTAGTTTGGACTAGAGCTACAAAAATTTGTCAGTCAAGATAAATTAATGACATTGTCTCTCCCATTTGCATTCAACAGTGGCACTGTGGAAAAAATTATGAGCTAATATTTACACTGAATTTGTATCTGAAATATGAAATTGACATTTTCTAGCGTTTTATTGACTGGAAAATGCTTAATCAGGCTTTAATGAGTGGTGTTGCTGCCAGTAAAGGAAATGACTTCAGTAGTAGCAACACTTAAATATCATTTAACCAACATGCTTAAAAAAAAGGAGGTGAGAGCAGTAGAAAACGTGGGTGATTAAGAAAGATGACACATGTATATCGGTAGAAACTGAAACTTGTATCTAACTTTTATCTGGTGGTAATTTATGTAATATTAATATTTCTGTGGTTTCTCAGCTCAGTTTGTTACTTACATTGTTAAATGAATTCTTGGCTAATGTTGTGAAGCAGTGTGTCAGCTGTGTTATATGAAAAAGTCCAGCATGGGTCAAACACACATTAGTAAACCACATACAGTACATATATCTCCTGTCTGAAGGCGGTATGTGTTGACATGTTTGAGGTTTACCCTACATTAACCGCCCACCCTACATTAACACCTCACTGTTGTTGCTTCTTGTTTTAACTTTCCTTCCTGCTATATTGAAAACTGAAGCGCTGACAAAAGTTACAGAAAAATGTCCCTATCTTACTTGTACACCAATGACTTATCTGTCAGTTGTTAACCTCTTTGACAGATAATGATGTACGAGTGCTTTTCACCCTTCTTTGGCTTTCAGATAACCACATGTGAATGTGGTGGGCTTGAGAACACAGGAACAGAAGAAACTATGTTCAGCTGCTTTTTGAGAGTACAAGTGCTGCTTTGGTGAATTGTGTGTGTTTTAGTTTGGTTGACATTGTGATGAGGGAGGGACCTGTGTGTTGTAAATAAGGCTTTATCCTACACAGCCTGCTGTATTAAATGCCACTCCATCTCTGACTATAAGGTATTATAGGTTTTGTACTTTATTGGAGATTTACCTGATGGTTAAATGTAAGGCTGTTCTATTCAGCCTTACTAAGTAGATTTCATCAAGATGCGCAGAATATTGTGGAAAATTTGTAAATGGCTTGGTACCAAGAAAGGGGAAAAGAGATAACCGTCCACAACATCTAGAGTATTATAGACTGGAACATGGTTCACACAAGTATGCAGGTGCAAATGACAAATCTGGCCCAGCTGGCACAAACAAGCATCCCTGGTTAACATAATCACTGTGCACTTCTATCTACCTGTGAGCTCTGTCTGTGCACAAGGTGGGGATATAGTCTACTGAAGCCTCAAATTATTTTCATAACCACAGCAGTAAACAAACATGGCATATGTGGAGGAATGTGTACTGCTGCCAAGATTAGCTTTCTCTTGTTTGACGCTATAGCATCCCTAATGGCAATGCTTAGACTTCAGCTTGTGTTGTGTTCCAACATTTTGGAAATAAAACGCAACAACGTGCAAAACGCATTTTGCGTAATATCATCTGCATTCGGGTACCTGCGGGACCATGTTTGCAGCCTAAGGTATGCTTCGTACTTCCTACAGAAGATGGCACAAAACCCTACAAATTCACACCAAACTTTACAATTACATGACTGTAGATGCTTGTTTGGGCTTGATGCATTCCTCTTATTTATGATTGGTTCGTTGGAGGGAAACCCAGCCCAACCCAACCACTTCCTTTTCCAATCCACTTCTTTTCAAAGAAGAAGTTGTCTTCAAGAAACATGTCTGACCCTTAAATACGGAAACGCCGGTGACGGCACAGACACTGAACCATGCAATCAAATTTGACTTAAACTACACCTTAATGTTCAGTTCACTTCAGTAATACTCTGTGGATTTGTTACCATAAGTGCATATTAATTAATGCAATCTTAGCAAATCTTTCTCATATGTGCCTGTTGCATGGCTCTGACTAGAATAACTATGCATTCTCTGTTTCTTCTCGGAGAGATCCTCATCTAGTGAAAAACTCATCTACTTTATTGACCTGTTAACATCCCTCTGACTAGTGTGCTAAACCAAATAAAATAAAAGTGTCACCTTCTCAACATGACGGAATGGTACTATTGCAATAAAAAGGTACATAGCCACATGTTCAGGAACAGGTGTACACAAGCCTATTGACCATCTGCCGGCAGCTGCAAAAACTC
>JAUBNQ010000007.1:1423605-1435129 GCA_032353495.1 Ctenopoma kingsleyae | reverse complement strand
CTTGAGTCTGACCACTGTGTGCTCAGTAGGACTCTTGTCATTGTTCTAATAATGCCCTTTCCTCCATACACACACGCGCACGCACGCACACACTCACCATTTGATTTATTAATAGCGTATATACCAGTTATATTTTATACATTTTAAAACACTACATATTTGTCGATTATCATACTGTAAGAAAGAGCCAACATACTGATGATTTTGCGCCCTGCCAGGATGGGAATAGTTTATTAAAACCAGGTGTCATTTTCTGACAATATGACAATAAATTGATCCTAATGAAATTTGTCACTGACATTGCTTTACCCCCATGTTTTCAGTTTAGTTTTGTTGCAGATTGCAACACCCCTCCTACCAGCTTTTCAAAGTGTAGAGATGTGGAAATTTCAAACTTTAAGACTAGGTTTGTCATTTCATTGTTGCAAGAAACAAATCAAATCACTAGTCTATTTCGGATTGGGTCCAGAGGTAAGAATGGTTCACATGGATCCACTCAGGATACACAGATCTGTGAGATGATACACAGGAACCCCATGAAACCTAAATAAATATAATACTGGTGCGTTCCATTTCATCTGGGAAGTCAGAATTTTTGAGATTCTTTACCAACCCCAATGTCAGAATCTAAGATGGAAAGCTCAAGCAATATACTGAGTATCAGCACTTCTGTCTTATTTGAGTCTTATTCCAATAACAGTCATTAACATAATACTGTCCAATATCTATTTGTAGACATGTTGCTACAGTGTTTGTTTGCACATGACTAAAACTTTGAGTGATAGAGGCTTGAGAAACCTATTTTCAGTTAGTAGTTGAGGTCATGCATCCTTCAGCTTTAAATAATTCAGTCCTAGAGTGAATGAAGAGAAATGCACATGCAATGTTTTTTTCTCCATGGCTTTGCTGATTTTTCTCTATTCTGTCTTCCTTAGATGGTCAGGTGATTCCTCTGGTTGAGTTATCAGCAAAGCAGGTAGCATTCCACATCCCGTTTGAAGTCGTGGAGAAGGTCTATCCCCCTGTCCCAGAACAGCTCCAGCTTCGCATTGCCTACTGGAGCTTCCCAGAAAATGAGGAGGACATCAGGTGAGAACAATGATAAACTGGATTTGTTTTTCTCCATCTCTTAGAGATGCACACTGTATTCTTATGACAATACAGTTGAGTATTGACTGTTGAAGAGATGAATTGTGGCTGATTTGTGTATACTGAGGTCAGCAAAAAGCATGTATTCACTTAATTCTGAAGCTGTTTATCATGAAGAAATACCAGTGAACAAAACACTCAACTATAAGCTTCTTATTTTTAGCCAGTGCTGACTGCTGCACTCTAGTTAAAATGACAAATGCTGCAGATGGCATGTCATTTGAGTTGTTACTGAAAAACGTAATGTCATGAGTAATGTGTTGGTTAACCTGTTGGTGTCTGTATGTAGTCAAAGACTGAAGAGATGCTTCACATTGTAACAATAAACTTAACATACCTAATATTTTTAACCAGGATCTCTGGTATTTTTTTGACCTAGAAAAATAAGATGTCAGATTAAGTATGATACATCTGTCACATCAATGTGCCACATACGTATTTAATGAAAATTGTCTCTAGTACTGTTGTATGCTGTAGTATCTGATCAGACTTTGTACCTGCAGGTACCAATTATTAACAGGGTAGGATAGTGAGAGGCCAGAAAATTGGATAGATTGGGGGCATCCATAATTTTGAAAAAATTTATTAAAATAGCCTTTGTCCAGTTGATTCTGACAACACTCACACACTGACTCTACACACTGTTATTCGGACCTATGCTGCTTTTTGTGATCACCTGTACATTGTTTTAATCGCATCGCATCACATTCACAATATAGTTGCTCTCGTTGAGTGCTGGAGCCAATCCCTGGCTGTCATTGGGCAAGAGACGGAGAACACTCTGTACAGTTTACTAGTCTGTCACAGCACTGACATAAAGACACAGATAAACATTCACACCTATGAGCAGTTTAGAGTGACCAGTTAACCTAAATGCATGTCTTTGGACTGTGGGGGAAAGCCAGATTGCCCAGAGAACTCTCACACAGGCACAGGGAGAACATGAAAACTCCACATAGAAAGGCACCTGGCCAATTTGAGGATTCATACCCAGGTCTGTCTAGCTGTGAGGCGACAGTGCTAACTACTACACCACCATGATGCTCATACTGTAACTACACATATTGAGATAATTAATTCTAAAATTTATTTTTAATTTGCTAAGCCTCAAGGCATCTTAACCTCCTGTTAGTAATCATAATTGATGGTAAAGTCTAAGGAGCTTGGTGCAGACCTGAGCAAGGGGATTGTAGATTTACAATGCAGATTCCAAGATCATCAGTTCAATCAGTTGTACATAAATACAGGTTATTGGTAGGTGGAGATACTTACCAACATCTGAAAGAAGAGTCAAACTGTCTCACTCAGCTGAGAGGAAGCTGTTTTGGATAGCCAGAAACAACCCAGGAACCATCATGCCACAGGTCTGCCATGAAGTGATTACTGCTGGATCCAGTTTTACATTGACATGAAATTTAAGGTTGCCGTGAAGTCCCTGCTCCAGAATTGATACCTTCAAGCTCAGCTAAAGTTTGCAACTGAACACATGGACACAAGAAAAATCCCTCTTGGCAAAGGTTTTCTGGTCAGATGAGACATAAATTGAGTTGCTTGGCTGTAATCACCAGAGGTACGTTTGGAGGAGTAAAGATGGTATTCAAACTTAAGAACAGTTTTCCTACTGTTAAGCGTGGTGGTAGCATCATGCTCTGAGGCTGTTTTACTGCTAGTGGACCTGGTGCATTGCAAAAAGTGGATGGAATAATGAAGGAGGAGGATTACCATGGAATTCTTCAGCATGAAATCAAACCATTAGCTGGATGGTTTGATTGATGGTTGAAACTTTGACACAAATGGTCGGTCCAAAAGGACACTTACCTCAAACCTACATCAAAACTGGTTGTGGAATTGATAAAGCAGACCTTTGGAAGTCCTAACCGTATGAATAAAATGTGGACCGTGCATATAAATCTAAATATAAGTCTTTCTCTGAGAAAATGGGCAAATTTAATTGAAGTCCACCAATTCTGCTAAGAACAAAGGTCAAGGGACTTAACAAAAATGTTAGGCGTACTTAAATGGTTTGAGGTTTCATTTATTAAAGATGTGCCACTTTTGCCATGATAGTTTTATTCATGATGAGTGTATCTAAACTGTACATTAACCTCAAGTTTAGTAGGTATGTTTGAGGAGGTTATTTATCAAATCAAATTTATTTATATAGCACTTTAAAAACAACATCCTGTTGACTAAAGTACTTCACGTGGACATAATAAAAGAAAGAAGAAATAACAAATTTAGCAGTCAAGAGTAAGAAGAGTAAAATTAGGATTAATCACAAGTCACTTAGACAGTGACAAACAGAGGCTATAATGACATGCCCCTGAGAGCTGCTAGAGGTAGGTATATCTGAATATCGTTTGCGTAACAGTGGAAGGAGAAACCATGTTTCTTTAAGATAGATCCCAATGGGAGCATATATACTGAGAACAGGAGTGGACCGAGGACAGACCCTTGGGGGACGCCACAGGAAAGAGGAACTGAAGAAGAGGAGGAAGCACCAATGTTGACAAGTGCAGTGCCTCAGATACTCACATGATGCTCCAAGCGGGACAGGAGGATCCCATGATCCACTGTGTCAAAAGCAAAAGTGAGATCCTGAAGTACTAGCAAGACAGAAACTCTAGCATCTTTGGCCAACAAAATGTCATTGTGAATTTTTAAAGTGCAGACTCAGTGCTGTGTTTTAATTTAAACCCAGATTGAAAATTTTCCTCAATGCCATTGTCACTCAGGAATGACTGGAGTTGAAAAAAGAAATGACAGTTTAGACACTGGTCTGAAATTAGAAAGGAGTGCTGCGTCTAAATTGGGCTTCTTAAGGAGAGGCTGGACAACAGCATGTTTGAAGGCTACAGGGACCATACCTGCACTAAGACAGAAATTCATAATGTCACAAATGTTCACATGTCATTTATGTCCTGCAATACAGGGCACATGAGCAGCATGGGAGTGCAGGATATCTCAATAGTTGAGCACACACATTATGCTGGGTTGCACAATGGTTTTCCTGTTCTCAAGAGAAAAACATGCTTTATTCGTTTGTAAGAAGCCAGATTTTTCTCTTCAGATTCTGTGCCAGTTGTTCCACATGAGGTTTAAAAGTCCCTGGGTTCAATCAATTTCCAGCAATTGTAAAGATATTTATAGAAAGAAAAGAAATTTTTCATGTCAATGGCAGCAAGATGAAAGCTTGTGAGGTTTGTGGAACAGATGTATTATCAGCATTACCAGCATATACTCTACAGTAGAATGGCTACTGAGTTGGAGAACATCCATGAACATAAAGGATGGTATAATTTGCATAAACGTGGATATCATAAGTGTGTTTAAATAATAAATAATAGACCAAGCACAGAAGCCTGTGGTACCTCTGGTCCTGTCCCAATACATGTGAATCCTCTCATAAATTTAAATTAGGCTTCTCTCCCAACATTAGCAAATGAACTTTGAACTTTATGAATAACTCAAAAATCCTGAACCAAACCAACCCAATAATGTAATCAGCTGGAATATTTTGAGTTTAGGCTACTCGGCACACTGGTGGAACTACAACACACTTTGTTTGAAAGAGAAAATGTTATATACAAATTGTTCTAACATCTAAACAAATTTTATTTGAGTCTTTTGCCCAACAGAAAGCCACTTTCAAAGTGGAAGGTGCTATCAGGACCCTACCCTAATTTGGCATTTTGCACTAAATGCGTTGACTCGCAAATCTAAACACAGTGAATCAGTTTTAGATGTCCTCACAGAAACATTATTTTCCTCAGCTGTTCCAGCTTTGAAATGCTTATAGGTTGATTTCAGAAAGAAATATTGTAGGGGCCATTTCAAGGTAGGAGATTGACACTTTATAAAGTATGACTGTCAAGAAGGACCACACAGAAATTTTCCACCTCCTGACTTTTCTTCTTCTGTCATTCTCAGCTTTCCTGTCCATTATCTGTGGTTTCTTATCTCTTGATTGTCTATCCTGCTGTCTCCTCCTGCTGCAGGTTATATTCCTGCCTTGCTAATGGGAGTCCAGATGAATTCCAGCGTGGAGAGCAGCTCTACAGGATCAGAGCTGTCAAAGACCCCCTGCAGATTGGTGGGTTGAGTCACCACTCTTCCCATGCATATGCCCAGAGAGACAGCTTTCATTTCTTTTGTAAACTATAGCTGTGTACGGTTTAGTTTGATCATACCCGTGACGTGTGCAGTTTGGCTAAGTCCTGTCTCTTCAGCATTTATTAATTGTGAAATAAGTATAATACAATATAAATGAAATAAATTGAGCAAGTTAATAAAACACAATATAGCACTGAGAAAGTGTTTTTGTTTATTTGTCCAACCTGTTCCTCTTTTCTCAGATTTTATCTTTGTCCGTCTTTCTATTACCAGGGTTCCATCTCAGTGCTACAGTGGTGTCCAGTCAGGCCGGTCAGTCTAAAGGAGCCTACAACGTAGCCGTCATGTTTGATCGCTGTCGCATCACGTCCTGCAGCTGCACATGTGGTGCTGGGGCCAAATGGTGTGCTCATGTGGTGGCCCTCTGCCTCTTCAGGATCCACAATGTGAGTTTGGCACAGCAAGAGTTACAGAGTTAAGGAGGAAAGGTGTCAAAACACAATGAGTGGTCTATTCGGATTCAGTCTAAATGGATAATTAACAGCCAAGGAAATTACCAGAACTCAATCAGACAAAATAAGGGGTTTGAAGAGATTTTTCTTTGGACTGAGAATTCATGATGGCACTTAAAATATTTCAAATTAAACAGTAATATTGAATGACATAATGGACTGTGAACATAGGAGCAGGTTCACTGCTCCTGAATCTGACTTGAGCCTGAGATTCAGTACCTTGTGTGTGTGCACAGGCATCAGCAGTGTGTCTGAGGGCTCCAGTCTCAGAGTCTTTATCCAGGCTGCAGCGGGATCAGCTCCAAAAGTTTGCCCAGTACCTCATCAGTGAGCTGCCTCAGCAGGTAACAATAAAGCACAGCTTTACTAGTTGTTCTCTTTCTAAACATCTAAAATTATTGAGAAAAGTGAATATATTTTTCTATGATGTGTGTGTCATATACTGTACGTGACAAAGCAAGTTTGGTATTCATTTAGTTCTGTTGTGTCCAGATCTTGCCCACAGCCCAGCGGCTGCTGGATGAGCTGTTGTCCTCTCAGTCTACTGCCATCAACACTGTGTGTGGAGCTCCAGGTAAAGCAGCATTTATGAATGCACATACAATTAGAGAACAAACCTGACCTGTCATTGCATCCACACTATGATATTACAACCAAGAGAGAAGTTTCGATCATTTCATTCAATCTTCCATCTGGAAATAGGAAAATAGACCTGTTTCATCCTACTGTATTACATATTATTGGGGTGGCATTATAGACAAGACATCAAAACCCCGTAGTAGCGCTGACACAGGTCTAGCAGCTGTCCAAACAACAATTTCCCCAAGGGGATCAATAAAGTATCAATTATTATTATTACTGCAGCTAGGTCGAAGTGATGTCTCTTGTATCACATTGTGTTGTGGCGAAAGGAAGAAGATGGGGGAACCTGTTGTGTGTACTGGGTAGAGGGGCGTAGCAGGTTTACATGTTGGACAATCAGAACAGCTACAGTTCACATAATTAGGAGAAATAGGCCCACAGGGGAAGGAAGACATATGTGTTGCTGGGAGTCCTGTGGGACAAAGGTCCAGATCTGGAAAGAGCCACCGATAGCTGGGAGAGAGTAAAAGGAGCAGGAGAAAGAGAGACACATGGCTTGGATGCTAATGAGGGTACAAACAGAGGGTTAGAAAGATGTAGTTTCCAATAACAAGAAAACCACACAGAGCTGCTCTGGGGTTTGTTCACCTTTACTCTGTGTGTGTGTTTGTGTGTGTGTGTGTGTGTGTGCGCGCGCACGCGTGTGTGTGCATGTAGACCCGACAGCTGGCCCGTCAGCGTCTGACCAGAGCACCTGGTATTTGGATGAGTCGACCCTCAGTGACAATATCAAAAAGACTCTTCACAAGTTCTGTGGGCCCTCACCTGTCGTCTTCAGGTACACACTACTTGTTGTTTCAAACACCTTACTCCCCCCGCTGCTGCTGTACTTGTGTCAGCCTTGGAGCAGTGGGCTTGGGGAGGGCAGCAGTGCTCCTTTACACATTTCATGTGTATTTAGCATTGACTGGCACAGCGGGAACAGTTTATTCTTCACTTCATTTGACTTTCATTCCATACATCTGTTATTTGACTAAAACTACTGTTCTCCATGTTTGTGCTTTTCGCAGTGATGTTAACTCCATGTACCTGTCATCCACTGAACCCCCGGCTGCTGCTGAGTGGGCATGTCTCCTGCGACCTCTGAGGGGCCGAGAGCCTGAAGGTATCTGGAACCTTCTGTCTATTGTCAGGGAGATGTTCAAGAGACGAGACAGCAACGCTGCCCCACTACTTGAGATCCTTACTGAGCAATGCCTCACCTACGAACAGGTACACAATAGCACATTATGTTTGCTAATGGAAATTTATTAAATTAAGAGGATAACTGATCATTATAAAACCATTTTACAATGATGTTAACACAGCTGAAGACATGAATCTTTTCATGGAAAACATGGTAAAGGCTATGTGTCCAAACTTTTGACTGGTAGTGTGTATAAAAAAAATTCAGTCGTGAGCATTGACATTGGAGTTAATATGACTGTTTTTTCCTCCTTAATAAATGAACTCATTTAAAAACTGCATTTTGTACTTTACTAACTTTGTGTAATATAAAAATTGGTTTGGTGATCTGAATCATTTTAGTGTGACTAATGTACTAATTTATTAATGTTGGTTGCCAGCAGTGACTTAAGTTGATATATGAAACTTATAATATGGAACTTAATTAAAAAAGAGCTATGCTGTATACTGTACTGTTGATGACAAACACACCTCACTGTCACACAGACACACACCCACACAGTAATCTTCCTGTGTGTGTGTGTTTAGATCATCAGTTGGTGGTACAGTGTTCGGACGTCAGCATCCCACAGCAGTGCCAGCGGTCACACAGGTCGCAGCAATGGCCAATCTGAAGTGGCGGCTCATGCCTGTGCCAGCATGTGCGATGAGATGGTGGTGCTCTGGAGGCTGGCGGTGCTTGACCCCACCATGAGCCCCTGCAGGTCAGACCACTGACACTAGATCACACACTGATTAAACTGGGACTTTGATCAATCCCATGGGAATGTTACCTGTTATTGTAGTCTAGTTGGGACTCAAGTCAAGTCAAGTTAAAAATAAGGACTGTGTATTCTCTCTTCCAGGCGTCTAGAACTGGCCGGCCAGCTGAAGCAGTGGCACCTGAAAGTTATAGAGATAGTAAAGCGGGGACAACATCGCAAGTCCCTGGATAAACTGTTCCAGGGGTTCAAGCCAGCTGTGGAGTCGTGCTACTTCAACTGGGAGATGGCCTATCCACTTGAAGGCATCACCTACTGCAGTACTGATAAGAAGAGCGCCACATTCTGCTGGTCCAGAGCAGTGCAGCACCAAAGAGGAGTCAAAGCTGCTGCAGGAGGCGGTGGAGACCCTCCTGAACCAGGGGGAGGAGGGAGAGCTGAAGGTGGAGCTGGAGATTTTAAAGGAAGGGCAACTGGTCTGTCGTCCCAACAGGAGGTTGCAGTGCGACCCAAGGAGACCATTCTGACCAAGAGGAAGGGTCTGTCAGTGACCGGAGGGGGAGGGATGCTAGTCCGTCTGGGCGGGGGCGTGTCTCTGTCCCTGGAAGACGGAGGAGGGAAGTGCATGTACAAAAGTCCAGGTTCATCTTCTGGAGGGAAGCTGAAGCTGACACAGGGAAGTGGGAAGGGGACGTCTGTAGGAGGTGCTGGAGGAAGTGGAGGGTTAGGAGGTGGTAAACATGCTAGTGCCAAGCGGAGAACCAGCAGCGAGGACAGCTCCTTGGAGCCAGACCTGGCTGAGCTCAGCTTGGATGACGGCTGCAGTCTGGCTCTGGGGGCCGAGGCCAGCAACACTTTTGAGTTTCTCCCCCCACCACCAGAGATGCTGCCCTCCCCGAGTCCACTGCTTCGAGACTCACGCAAGTACAATAGCAGCAGCGGGGGGAGCAAGGTGTTTGAAACAAAGCGAGTCAACCATTCCTTCCCTGCGCTTCCTGCTGCAGAGTCTGCTCCACCTTGCTTCCCTCCCAAAGAGACGGTGCTGGTTGTCATGGATGTGCCGAGTGCTGCAGAAAAGGAAGCGGAGCTGGATGCGGAGCCTGGCCAGAACAGAGATGAAGATGTAGACTCAGCTAGCAGTAACCAGCCCTGCACCTCCACTGCTACGGCAAAGTCAGACACCACTCAAACATCTGGCAAGCCACCACGGGGTCGCAGAGAGGGAGCTGCATCTGCTGCTCCTACAGCAGATGCAGCTGCAGCTGCAGCACCCAACCAAGGAGTGGAGGCAGCACCAGGAGCTGCAGGAGGAGAAGGAGGGGAAGCTGTGGGCGAGGATGACTATCAGGCGTACTACCTGAGTGCTGCCTCAGAGGAGGGAACAGACAGACAGCTGACTGACAACCACCAGGAGGAGGAGCCGGACATCTTTGCAGGGATCAAACCACTGGAGCAGGAAGGACGCATGGAGGTAACGGAGAAAGATCACTTGTTGCGGTGGTTACATGATTCATATACATTGGGACTTCATCCAGAAACCTTGGTCTTTAAGTTTTTTTCTAGTTTATTCTCTAGTGAGCTCACTGGATCAGCACTGTAATTTGATTGGTGCAATATTAAAATAGATCAATGTTAGCCATTATGCAGCCTTTATTCCACAATTCTGCACAAATCAAAGTAGCTGGAAAAGGTTCTGCTTACTTGTTGGTGAGATGTGACTTCTGAGTCTGGTCTGAGGACCCACAAACAAGAGACAGCTCACCCTCCTTTGGGGTCAGTTAGCAGACGTGGTGCTGGGAGACCAGGGTTCAAATCCTGTCCAAATAATAGTTTTAGATAACTGAGATACTGTAAACCTGCTGCTCTTCTTACTGACCTGAGTACTGGTGCTGTGTGTGCAGGTGCTGTTTGCGTGTGCTGAGGCCCTCCATGCTCATGGCTACAGCAATGAGGCATGCCGGCTTGCCGTTGAGCTGGCCAGAGACTTGCTCGCCAATCCTCCAGACCTGAAAGTGGAGCAGCCTCAGACTAAGGTAGATACAATCACAAGTCCCATCAGCCTTCAACATTGTTAAAAAATCTGCTTCTTTTTCAAAAACATAGTCATTTCTGTATGTGTTTAAACTTTTGACTGGTAGTGAATGAATTTGTAAATGAGCTACAATTTAAACTTGAAAAATGTGGAATGTCGTCTTCTAAATCTGTTTGTTAGAGGTAACAATTAGCTTCACTATCCTCATTATTTTCCTGGTTGCTGGGTTTAGGGTAAGAAGAGCAAGGTGTCGACGAGCCGTCAGACGCAGGTAGCAACCAACACGCTGTCAAAAGCTGCCTTCCTCCTTACTGTACTCAGTGAACGACTGGAGCTCCACAACCTGGCCTTCAGCACCGGCATGTTCTCCCTGGAACTTCAGAGACCACCGGCATCTACCAAAGCTCTGGAGGTCTCTGACTCTCACACGCGCATTGTCATGTCATTGTCTTTACTTGTAAAAACACTCACTGACATTATGCATAGCCCCTTACCCTAACATCACAGCTAAATACCTAACCCTAACCCTAAAACCTAGTCTTAACCCTGAAAACACTCAACTAAAGTGTCCTCACAAGAATAGTATTACAACAGAATTTGTCCACACAAGGAAATAAACATGCACCACTCATGCTGACGTGTGTTTGTGTCTGCCTGGGCTGACTAGGTGAAGCTGGCCTACCAGGAGTCGGAGGTGGTCGCCCTGTTGAAGAAGATCCCTCTGGGCCTGGTGGAGATGTCGGCCATCAGAGAGCGAGCTGAGCAGCTCAGAGATGGAAACTTCTGTGATTACAGACCTGTGCTGCCTCTCATGTTGGCCAGCTTCATCTTTGATGTGCTCTGTACCCCAGGTAAGCACCAATTGTTGCTTGATCATTGGAGTTTTACATAATGATTTACTAACCAATAGGCTTATTAATCATCATCATATCATTGTATCATTTGTTACAGTAAAATTAGATTTAATCCTAAATTTAAATACTGTGAATTTCTTAAGTTGCTTTTTTTTTTTTAAAATGTGTTGGTGTTTTATGTTGTACAACGTTGCGGTTACATCGCATGTGCACGAACCTCTAGGCTACCAGCCCTCTGCAGCCCTTGTCGTACAGAAAACTGTCTGTATTGGTAAGAAGGTGGCCCTTTCTTTAAGACACCTTCGCCTATTTACACTGCACCTATACTATAATAGG
>JAUBNQ010000007.1:1405020-1417848 GCA_032353495.1 Ctenopoma kingsleyae | reverse complement strand
GTGCGTGTGTGTGAGATGGGTTAACTTGTGTTGCATGTTGACCAGTGCTTAACAGTATGATGGTGTCATGTTTTTCAGTAGGCAGTGTCCACTCGGGCCCCACCATCCAGGCCATCCAGGGAGCATCTCTGCCCACCCTCTCCTCCCAGCCCGGCTCATTAGTCAGCACCCCTTTCCCAGTAGAGGATGAGCAGCACAGCCAGCCAATCAGTCAGCAGGGCCTGCACTACCTGCATTCTGCCTACAGAGTTGGTGAGGACTGTTTATGTTTCTATGTTCCTACAGCCATAGAATACAGTGAGACAACTGAACAAATGCTCTTTTCTTTTGTGTGCAGGCATGCTGGCGTTGGAGATGTTAGGCAGGAGGGCTCACAATGACCACCCCAACAACTTCTCCAGGAGTCCACCCTACACTGAGGATGTCAAATGGCTGCTCGGACTGGCTGCGAGGCTAGGTGTGCCCACACATTAATGTATAGACAGTAGTGGAGGGTGATTGGAGGAATTTATTGGTTAGAACAAGCATGAACAAAATGCAGATGGCCTGACTACAATACACAGCATTCATTGTGTAGTGTGGGACTGAAGACGCATTTAAGACACATATAAAAACCAGCATCAAAATCATGAAGCAAGTTCAGCTTAGTCTGGCTCCCTCTCTGGGCTTAACCTGCTTCACTGACTCCTGCATAACCACAATCACGAACATTAAAGTTTCAAATTCATCTGAACGTGTTGTCATAGCAACAAGTTCTACTACATTTATAATCGTCTAATTAACTCAAATATCAGAAGGTATAGTTCATCATCATATTCAGAGTCTCTCCATGACCAGACAATGGAATGTTCAGTGCCAAGTCAGTCACATGATCTCTGTTGATCTGTTGACTAAACCCCAATCTGAGTTTACAGATTTCTGTTCAAATCCCCAGCTGCATATTCAACTCTCCTCTTCTTTCTCCTTCTTCTCTCTGCCTGTCAGGAGTCAACTACGTGTACCAGTTCTGTGTGGGAGCAGCAAAAGGTGTCCTCAGCCCATTTGTCCTGCAGGAGATCATCATGGAGGCTCTGCAGCGGCTGAACCCTGCCCACATCCACGCCCACCTCCGAACACCGGCGTTCCACCAGCTCGTCCAGCGCTGCCAACAGGCCTACCTGCAGGTATCACTGAGCTCCACCCACGCTACAGCCCCACCTGCATTCATAACTTATGTCTACATCTGTTTGAGCAGCTTGTGGAATCACTCCTCCCTCTCTGTCTCCACAGTACATCCACCACCGACTCATCCACCTGACGCCCGCGGACTATGATGACTTCGTCAACATCATCCGCAGTGCTCGTGGCGCTTTCTGTCTGACGCCCGTGGGTATGATGCAGTTCAATGACGTGCTGCAGAACCTGAAGAGAGGCAAGCAGACCAAAGAGCTGTGGCAGCGCATCTCCCTGGAGATGGCAACTTTCTCCCCCTGAGCAGCAGAACCTGGGGGAGGAGAGCGTGCTGGTGCCCGGGCTTGACGAGTTCTATCCAGCATTCGCTCCGCCTCCAGCATTGCTACTGCCAACTGCACTGAGCTGGCCACTTTGACGCTGTCCGGTTCTGTCAGTGGGGGTGGGGGGTCTCCCTGCTCCCTGCTTTGTGGACTTAGCAAACACAGCACAAAGGCAGTACAATCAGACTTCCTTTTTTATGTGTTTGTCCAGCCAGAGCTCAGAGGACACGCCAGGTACTCTCTCCTCTGTTCTTGACTGACTCCTCATTCTTGTTTTATCATGGTTCCTGTTTTTGTAACTGTGGAATTAAAGTGTACTCCTTCCTTTTTCTGCATCTAACTTGTCTCTTCCATTTCCCCCTAAACTGAAGACATTGACGGGGATCTGTCACCCTCCATCCTTACTTCATTTCCAGTGTTTCCTAGTTTTGTTCTGAATGAAACCACTGAGCGAGACTCACTTTCACGCTGCAACATTCCTGTCCAGAGGGCTAGGTGCTGTGCAGCTCCATTAACCCAAAGCTTGTCACTATGGATCAGAATTTTCAGTGTGGGAGAGAAAAAAATCAGATTTCCAAGGAAAAACAAGTTCAGTTTGAGAAATGGTATTGTCAGTACGGGTGAGGATTTTCACTATTTTGTTTAATCTTTTTTGATACTTTGTATAGAATATGAACATGTATGCAGAGAAGAATGGGAACAGAATGAGGACGTTAAAGGTGCTGTTGTTGTTGTTGTGTTGTTGTCGTTGTTGTGTGGGATCCATATTTACATTTCAACCTGCGTGCGGAGTGACACGACTGCAGCTCCAAACCAAAACCAGCCACTGGTTTCCACTTAGCCACTACTGGGCCAGCAGGACCAGATGAGGGTCCCCTCCAGTCTCACTCTCACTCAGTGTTAGAATGTCTTGGTCAGTCTTTTGTTATGTGTCGTCAGTAGAGCTGGGTACTGGTTTACATTTTTGATGATATTGTAAGGTGACTCATTTTCCAATGAGATACTGGTGCTCACCACATTCTAGTGACTGTGGAGGAAAACGATTTTGCTCATGTCCCTTTGGAGGCTTCATGGATCTTAAGTACTGATCTCAAATCTTTTTTTTATAGGTTTTCTACAAAAAACAGAATAATCTGTAGTGCAGTGTTAACACAACTGTGCAAAATTGCAGCTAAAAAAAAAAACACCTAATTTGAGAAACCAAGCGTTCAGGGCCACCAGTTTTAATATTGCACAAGAATTGAGATACCCGGCCCCTCCTGTCAGCACCCAAACGACTGACTAGACACTTCTTTTTGTGAAACCAAATCACTCCTCTGTAAGATTACATCTTTAGATCATTATTCCTGTGCAACAAACATGATGGAGTTTATCTTTGATGGTATCCACTACAGCTACATTTGTTTGGTCTCACATTAGTTGCAAGGGCCAGTAACAAACCTGTAGTGACCACAGGGACCACAGGAAGCTGACATTTATGCTTCATGACTGGTCATTATGGTTTGATTTTATAAGAGAGAAAAAAGGTGGTTGGTTTGGCTGGTTTCATGGACTGTCTCACACACACACACACACACGATGAGACTGTCCCACACAGTCAAGACAGTGACAATGTCCACTGTCCGCACTCTGCTGAGAACCGGCCCCCTTGTGGTCTTTAGTGTCCCAGAGTTCACTGTGTGAAGCTACAGTGACTCCCCTGTAGACCGTCCCACGTGGAGACGGTGCAGCTCACTTGTCCCAACACTTGGTTCCTGGAAAGCCCCGCTGAGTGAAGAGTCCAAACACTCAGTCAGGACCCGTGTTTGAGCGGGGACCCCCTCTTTGTTCAGCGTGGTTAGCTAATAGACCATGGTGCTGTTAATTTAAGACGTGTCGACGTTCCATCTCTGTCCGGGCAGCTGCTGTGGTTCCGATCCCGCCTCTCTGACTGACTCTGGACCTCACAGGTGAAGGTGATTTAGCAGAAAATGTACTGTGATATTTTTGTATTCCTGAAGATGTGTAGCTCGATGGAAAAGTTCTATATGTGCTGATTGCAAAAGGTTCTAATTTAGAGTGAAAAGAATTAAAAAAAAAAAAAAAGATAAAAGCAATACTAAAAGTGTAGAGTTTACTTAATAAAGATCGTTCAAAACAATAGCTTGCTGTGATTGATGTGTGGGCTCCAGTGGAGGTCAACAAGTAAACACATACTGTGATGCTCTCAGTTGTGGCCACAAGGGGGAGCATGTGGAGCATTTATCAAATCCTGGTCAGCAGGACCAGACAGTCCTGTGATTACACAACACTTGCGTCACGTGTGTGGTTTCCCACATTTCCATTCATCCTGAAATGATGGTTCCACTGCGACCACCGGCTTGATTAAGGTTACTGAGCAGAAGCTACGTTCTGTCATGCTTGTCCTGGAAATCAGACTGAAGAACTGGTTTACAGACGTGTGAATTACCAGAATAGATCCTGTCATCTCGCTGGCTTTGAATTCTTGGACAGCCATAGCATCTTTAATTAACAAGAAACCGAAGAACACATCATGTTGCAGTAGTGATACTATTGCTAAGAGTCATCCAGTAATGGAAGAAGCAAAGATTGTCTTAAAGGACAGTTTCATCAATTTTGCAAGTTTGTAATAAAGCCCCAGTTAGGAACTTGGAAACTGGTTTTTCGTGCTTTAACTTTTCATGGTCATCACATATGTAATGGGGGCCATAAGAAGCATCTCTTGGCAGGACTTGTTAAAGGCCACTATGACCTCTTTCAATGTTCATGCAAGTACCTGACTGTTTAAAGAATGAAATTGTGAACCCATGCTCAACATCTTAACAGTGCCCCAGACTGAGCATTTAGTAGCATTTGATCTAGTTCTGGGTGGATTCCTGTGTGAAAAAGAGATTCTCCAACCAGCCAGAAAACAGGCTACAGTTGGAAGTGGGTTGTGTTGTTTCTCTTAATGTACCTGTTAAAGTGCTCTGCCTTAAAAGGTTCAGATATAGGCCTAATTGAGAGGACAGTTAAAGGTTCTGTCCTCTCAATGTTTGAAAAATCATTTTCACACATGTCCGTGCTCGTGTAAGATGCAGGCGGTTCCAACTGGGAGAGGAGTCACAAAACAGCTGTCTAATTGGACCCTGTGAGTTGGACATTTTCCGTTTGCCGCTGTGAACTTCCAGCCCACATCCTCAGCAGATATCAGGTTCACATTCTTTGCTGCTGATGAAGTGGATGCAGCTGAAATTCCATTCATTTTGTATGAACATGAGAGAAAGCACAAATAAAAGGGGCTGAAAGTTCTAATCATGTTTTGAGGTTACCGGTGTGCTTAATATGCCTGTGCAGTTTTTCTCTACCTGTATTTAATATGCTCACATGTCTCTTGTCACATGTCTCTTGTCCTCTGTTCCACAGTCAGGTTCATTTGAGGACTAAGTTGTTCATGTTAGGAAAGCCCTTATCAATAAATGACACGTCACACTGCTGCTGACCTCAGCTGTATGCAGGTACACATCATCGAGCTGAGTCAAACAAGTAGGTGCCAGACAGGTTTAACATCACGTCCCCAGCCAGCAGGATGATTCCATGGCAGGGTTTCTATGTCTAACTGTGCAGCTGATGGTTGCTGTCTGACTTCGTTAATCCATGATTCGTGAATCGTCTGGTTTATCTGTGTAGGGGCCAGTTTGATTGTGTTCCACTCACCAGGCCCTGTGATAATCAGCAGCAGGCAGATCACATCAGCGACTTCTGTGGAAGCTGGCGTTTTTCAAGAGCCATTTGCCTCACAGACAGCTGCTGTAAGACTTCACTGCTCCCTCAGCATAGGGTCTGCATAATTAATTACATGACTCCTCAAACTACTTGACTAAGTAGACACAATTAACTAGCTGAACGGCTTGACTTGATGAGGTTTACACATGCATGTACTGTGCTTTTTTTGTGCTTAATATTACATTATTCAGATTGTCAAACACATTTCAATATTAGACAAAGATAGCCAGAGTATATAATTTTTTTTAAATGATAGTTTCGTTTCTAAAGGGAAAAAAGCACCAACCTACCTGGCCCTGTGTGAAAAGGTAATTGCCCCCCTTGCTAAATCATGAATGAACTGTGATTAATCACATTTTTCTGGAGAGCTGACTTCAATTTCACCTGTCACACCAGACACCTCATTATTGGGCAAATAGTCTGTGGACAGACAGACAAAAGCTGTAGAAGAAGGTGTGCATCCTGTTACATCTGGAGTAAAACTAACACAACATTTCATAAAAAGAACATCAAATCATCAGTCAAACATGGTGGTGGTAGTGTGATGGTCTGGGGCTGCTTTGCTGCTTCAGAACCAGGACGACTTGCTATAATTGATGGAACAATGAATTCTGTGCTCGACCAGAAAATCCTGGATGACACTGTCCATCAGTTCATAACCTCAAGCTCAAGCTCATCTGGGTTCTGCAGAAGGAGAATGATCCGAAACACACCAGCAAGTCCACCTCTGAATTGCTAAGAGAATTAAAACTACAGTTTTGGAGTGGTCTAATCAATCTAGTCAGAGTACAGACTTAAATCTGATGCTGTGACAGATCTTAAACAGGTTGTTTATGCTTGAAAACCCTCTAATGTGGATAAATTAAAACAATTCTGCAAAGAAGAGTGGGCCACGGTGACGTGAAATGGCACCAGAGTCACTAATTTTCTTTGATTTAAAAGTTAGTTTTTATTTTTATTATCTAGTATAGTCTAGTCAGCTTGTGGATTCTGGTTCAACAAAGCCTGTATAAACAGTGCTGTTGTAAATCAGCACATCAGACCTACTGCCCTGTTGAATCCCTATGTACATAGGAGCACTCCAGTGTTTTAGTATGACTTTTGTGCAGTAGTCAGAGGAAAACTGACCCTGGTTGTAATGATCACAGTAGTCACAGTTATGTTCATCTAACATTCATGGATGGATTATAAGAAAACAGGCCCCTGAGCAAAGATAGGTAAAAGTATGGCAACTCAAAAACGCATCATGTTCAAGTATCAATCTGTTTTGTGATAATAAAGTGATATAATACTATGAATAAACTGCGATGTGTAATGTTAATTTTTGTTTTTGTGATCATCGATCATTAAGAGATGGATTGATTATTTTTGCACATCTGTACGGTTTGAAAAGCACACGCGAGGTTTAAAGAAACATTGTGGTCACTGTGGTTTCAGGGGTTGTCCGACAGTAATAAAGGTTAAGAGAACAAGTGTTTCAACTTAACCACTGATACTTTTAAAAGCTTTGCCCAGTAGCACGGATTGTTCTGTCTTCCTATGGACTTTGGTCTGTGAAATCAAACTTTAGACAATATTTCGGGGGGTTACATGTTAAACCCTCCCCGGTGTGCCAGATTTGGTTGAGTCCACGGTTCCAGCAGAACCAAGATGGCGGAGCGACTAGCGACGCGCTGAAGTTCAGTTTTAACTCCTGACACCGATGCTTGTCATTCTCTTCTCCTCTGTTTGGACTACTGTCTGTTGAGAACACATACTGGTAAGTCTGAATTCACAAATCACACATGTTGTGACACAGCGTCAAAGCTGAAACCCGTTTTCTATGCGGACTCCGATGAGTAGCTCTCGTAGCCTCAGTAGCTAGCTGAAACGCTCTCCAGGTCCCAGTTATCCTAGTGGGCACAGGACTGGCGCTGGATTGGGATTCTTATTAGCGGCTTGAAAGCATATAGATCTGCCAACACAACAGAGTGAACAGAACACGACGAAGGCTCGGATCACAGGTGAAAGTATTATTACACTGAGCCACTGATCGCTGACGTTAGCTATGCTAACATTAGCGACAATGATACTTGCTTTAGAGCTGGTCGTTAGCTAGCATGCTAGCTGGAATCCACGACGGAATAAACTTTTCCCAGTGTATCCTATGTTTAATTTCTGCTCTTCTTCTTTTTCATGTAATGGCACCTTGGTGTGCTGACTAAGAACCTTATGTGCTTTCATTATGCTTTGGTGCGTTTAATGTGTGGAGCAGTATATTTTCATCAGCGTAATGGTAAATCTGAGGTAGTGTTTTGGTATCTGACGCTACACAGACAGGGGACTGTTCGTTGAGCTGTTGGGCTTCAGGTTGGATGTTCTGGTCACTGGTTGCTTGCTGCAGTCCTTGGTGATCCTCAGCACATAAGTTCTTCAGCACAAGTCGTCGCCTGAGACGATAGCTTATAGTCTGCGGTTTACAGCTCCATGTTGCAGTTTGACAATGTGTGAATTATAGTAACATAACAGGAAGGAGACTTGTTGAATAACGCCTGGAAAAAAAGGTGTTCTGTGGGTCAAAATACACTCCACTGACATTGGCTTCTCTTTGATGAAAGTTATTTACAGTTGTGTTCGTGATCCAAGAATGAGAAACCACTTTGTGGCGCTACTGCGATATTCTGCTGTGAATATAGCAATTAATGAACACGAATTAATGGTACTGTATTTCAGGTAATGTGGCCTAGTTAGTATTGTTAGTCTATCACACAACCCTTCTGCACAGCTCTGCTGTCTGACTTTGGTGAACTAGTGTCTCTTTTAGGAATGGAATCTTAATTTGGTGATGTGTCAGAGAAGAACAGAAACAAAAGTGTGAAGCTGGATGCTTATGTGTCAGTATAGGTAGAGGGAAAGAAGTGAAACTAAAATATAACTTAGTTTCTTTTAATGTCACGAACTATGTACATGAAAGAGTAACAGTGACAACCAGGATAGAGCTAGTCCACTCAGGCAGTAGTGCACAATGTTGATGATGTGTTGATATCCACCCACTGCACTGAGATGTGCACTTTCAGTGTTCCTCTCTAACTTTCTCACCAACAGCTTTCTGAATCGTGCTGCTAAAGAGTTTCTCACAATATATATATTCAGTTCCTCAGTCATATCCAAGTGGTAGCCCTGGTAGATTATTTCTAATGTGAACAGAATAATTCTGCCATTTACCTGCTGATCTCAAGAAACACGATAGAGTTTTGTTGCAGTGAAATATAAACCACTGTGCAGTGCTTCAGCATCTGATGAGAGCTCACCGATTTGTTTATTCAAATTGAGACTTCCAGATTGTATTTCACTGTCTCACTAGTGCCTGAAACACACACTTCAGATTGGTTATATGAGTGATTTTATGCATTGCTGTTTTAGGTCTAAAAGCCTGTTAAACCTGCAAAATGTCTTACATCAGGACAATTTTACAGTGAAACCAGTAAACCTGCACAAGTCTGTGTTCATTCATTCTGACAGTTTCTTTCCCTGTGCAACACAAGTGTGTTAAGTGAATTTCATGCTAGTGTTGCCATTTAAAGATACATTGTCATGGACCAATGTATTGGTCATGGGGAAAATCTATGTGACAGCAGTACCAGGAAGGGTCACCAGGTTCATAGAATTCAAATTTTATTTGTCCCCTACAATCATACATAGTATGTCATGTAGTGAAATGCTCTATATGATAGAATAGGTAAATAATATAGATAAGAATAGGTAAAAATAGCTCAGAACATAAGAAAATAAATACAGAAATGTAATGATTGCCAGGTAAAAATGCACATGGTGTGAAACTGTGAAAGGTAAAAATAAACAGACAAATAGACAGGTTATGGTAACTAAAATATGGCCTGTAGAAAACTATGACTATATTATGTACTCCCAGAATCATTGAGAATCATCTACTCATTCTGGATCACTACAGTCGTGCTAAACATGACAGTCTGGCCAGTAGTTGTTGAGATATCTTGCTCATGACCAAAGTCCGTTTGTTCAGAATGACATTTCTATCCACAGAGCCCTCGTCTGCACGAGAGGAGAAAAATAAATATTTAAATGATCTAGTGTTGTGGCACGAAGAATCAGCCGTCAGCACCAATCTCATTCATGATGATTAATTTAGAGTGTTTAAAAAGACAGTTTTTAAAATAATAATACATTTTATTTGTACTGCACTTTACATTTATTATAAATTTCGTAGGCATAAAACAAAAAGGTAAAATAAGCTAAGCTAATTTAAAAACAAAATCAACATTAAAACTAGGTTAACATTAAAATATATTTAAGAAATGACCCACATAAAAGCTTGGTTTGATGGAAAATGGAACTTAAATGGGTCTGAGAACTTTTATTCACTTTTATTTAGTGTGTCAGCAAAAGAGTTGTTTACTTGAATATAATATTGTACAAAGGGTTTCAGAAGTCACCAAAAGTTTGTATAGTATTATATATACATACGTCTAGATTTCTTTTTAACTTAAATCATTTTTATGCATGTTGTGATAACTTGTTTTCCACAAAGACATTTAACAAGCCTTGCAGCCCTAACTGAACCACTGACGGCAAGAAACATTTGCATACATGTCACGTGTAGCACATTTACAGAGAACGTGCAAATACAAGATCAACCTCTGTAGATGTAAAAGTTAATAATGCATCATCCAAATAAAAATCACAATTAATTGGAAAATCTTTTTTTTTTTTTATTCAGTCTTACCTGTCGCATAATGACCACTCATTCAGATCGTCACACTCTGTTCAATATGAAAGCAGTCAAACTCTATTATAAGTATTATATTGTGAATCACCAGTCTTCATTCTAGTGATTGGTTTCTTGGTAGAATTGAAGCAGTGAGTAAGGTCTTGAAGTGGTACACTTCAGTGAGGTGGATACAAAAAGCTTATTTCCCATCTGTGATGACTTGGTCATTTCTGATTGAGTAGTAGACCCAGTTAGCACTGAGCTGTAGGCTCAGGCCCACTCCTGTCCTGAGAGCTTATTACTGATGTCTGAGATAACCCTTTATAATTAAGAGGAAGGCCCTGAGGTGGTTTCTACAAGGAGATAGTGTTTGTGTATGAGGGCAAGGGTATTAAAACCCTGTCGTTTTGTAAGTGGAGCTGCTTGATACCTCTGGTAACACTGTTAAATTGTATGGCTTTTAAACAGTGTTTGGGGGGGCTGCCGGGGCTGTTGAGTTGATTGAAAAGCCAATCTCTATTGTGGCGATTCAAATGCTGGTGCGTTATATAGTTATACAGTCTCAAACTTACTTTAAAGGCCACCATCATTTGCAATCGCCAGCAATTGACCCTCTTGCCGCACTGACGTGCTCAATGCACCAGGCATGTTTACAAATGGAGGGCAGATGGCAGACTGTACCAGTCTTTTATTTTGAAAAACCGGAAAGTTCCGGTCTCCGTTTTTTTTAATATGCCTGATTGTTTAAAAAAAAAACAGACTGTGTCGTCTGAAAATGGAAATAAAATAATTATCTTCTTTCTCTGCGGCCCAGTACCAAATAGAGGTTTCTAGAGGTTTCGCTTGGGCTTTTTTACGCCTCTCTCCGCGAGTTCGCTTCCCTCCGCTGTTATTCCAGTACAAAACGAGCATTTGCTAGGAAAGTTTTCTGGATGGGCGGGGGAAGTGAGCTGTCTGCTGTGAGAGAGCAAAGAAGCGAAACTCGAAGTGACATACATGCTGTCAATTTAACGTTAGAATCTATACTCCAAAGTCATGATATAGTCATTTACTATATCGCACGTGGAACAAGTCGAGATACATCGAGTATATTCGATATATCGCCCACCTCTAATTAGGATACAGGTGTTATTTCAATGTGTCAGATACATATTTAATGAACAAAGTGAGTAAATATTGGTGAATTGATTAGTAAAAAGCTCTAAAATAACTAGTGTTTCTTATGCTATATCAAAGTGGCAAGGAAAGCACATATAGCAACATGCTGTCAAACTGCTGGCACTAGTCTTTGAGTCTTTGATAAATTAAAGCCCTTTGTGTCATCGCTTTATATTTTTGGCGTGTGTGTGTGTTTGCTGTGTGCAATTGCTGTGTGTCGACAGTATGCATACTCTTTAGCTGAAAGGATAGTGCGACAAGGACAGGGCTCATAAGAGCGTGAGCAAACACGAGCACCTGGAAAACATTATGCAACCAAACACAATGGACTTTGAATCTGTCTACCTTTTGTAAAGTGTGTAATGTCCAGTTTTTGTTGAGGACAGCTGTCAAGTTGCTTCTTTATTATAGCCCAACGTTGAGACACATTTATTCTGCATTCCCAATTGTTTGCGTTTCCCTCCCTTCTGTAGTTTAACAGTGACACTACAGTCCTCTGACAAGGCAAACAGAACCATCTGTCAGTGATAATACCTGTATCATGAGTGAAAGGAAGACAGAGATAACATGAAGAAACTAGGATATATCTGACAATGTCTGTGAGGAGCTTACTGGGAGGTTCTGTATTCTGTGGATCCGCTACAGTGAGATTTACAGTTATCTGTAAAATAGAGTTCCAGTGCATGATGTGTGTTATATGTCCATCCATATTTGTGTAGACGTGAATGGTTGGACAAATATTGGAACCAAGTTGTCCCCTGAGGAAAGTCTTTCCAGCTGTGGTGTGTTGTCTGACACACAGAGAGAGAATATCCCAGGCTTCCTCTCGCAGTAGTAGTCAGTAGTGAAGGTCATCAGTTCATCATACTAGATCTCTCTTTTGTATGTTACTGCATGAGCTACGTTTACTTGATGTACCCATGTTTCTATAAGCATCGTCAAACTGTCAGATATCCACAGATTTCTGTTTTACGAAGAGGATAGAGGGTGCATGCAGCAGGGGCAGTACAAAACTCATTACTAGCTTAAACTGCCTATAGTCATCTTTGGTATTTAGAAATAATGCCATGTCAACACCAGAAGTGTCTAAACCGGGTGCATTGGAAGCACTTTACCTACAGTAAGTAGTAAACTGGATAACAGAAAACTACAGTTGAAAAGTCAGACACATCCACAACAGTGTTACCATATCTTTCTGTATTTGTCTCTTTTATCATGAAAATGTGGTTAAAAAAACCAAAACAACAAAAACAAGAATACAAACTCGGTGTTGCATTCATATTGTAACCTTTGCTATTTAAGTATAGGTTTTGTAGTAGTGAAAGTGGAAGTTACACTGTTTATTTGAGCTTTACTTGATGTATTTCTCTGTAGAAATACTGTGGTTTGGTGCCTTCTGTGATGGATTTATGTGTGTGGACCAGAAGATATAGACTTGAAGTGTAAAAATGTGATTTGGATCGCTGCCATGGGGGCAGCGTAGACGGATACATTGATCAAAACAGTGCATTGTAACAGTGTACGGTTGTGTGACACAGCAGACACACTTGTGGTGTAGACATGGTGTGAAGCATCTTGCTGGACGCTGTAAAAGTACTGCTATATTGGTAAAGTCAACCTGACCTGTGAGCAAAAGCATTTTTGCCTCCAGTTGCTGCCTTAGTCTACATCCAATGACAAACAGCA
>JAUBNQ010000007.1:1392642-1403325 GCA_032353495.1 Ctenopoma kingsleyae | reverse complement strand
CTCTGCTGCGTTTCTTTACTGCGCTCTCCTATGTTTCTTTACTGCGCTCTACTATGTTTCTTTACTGACCTCTGCCGTGTTTCTTTACTACACTTTGGTGTTACCTCTTTTTCCGCCAAGCCAGTTTCACGTTTGGTTCATAGCCAGTGCCAAATTTTGAACCAGTTCTTTGCATTTTGACAACTAGTGATGTGATTGCCATTTCAAAAATCATTGCCATTTTAAAAATGTTAGACACCAAAAATCTTTAAAACATTAGGGGTGGAAATAGTTCATTTGGTGCAGCAGTCATCTATGAACCTGAGGGTCAGTGGTTAAATTCCCGGCTCCATGTCTTGGAGTCCTTGAACAAGACACAGAAACCCTGTAGTAGTGCCGACATGTACCATCTGGCAGCTGTCCAACAAGAATTCCCCCAAGGCAATAAATAAAGTTGATTGTTGTTGTTGTTGTTGTTGTTGTTATTATTATTGTTTCACAGTAACACTTAAAATATTACTTTATAATTATATCATGTTTTAACTGTGTAGGGATTTTCAGCAGATTCCACTGATTATCCAGATGACATTGAATGCAGAGAAATTCATCTCATCGTTAGCTCCGTTTGAGCACTAGCTAACTGTATTTTAACTAGAAGCAGGTGGAGTTTTGGAAGTAGTACAAAAAGTTGCAGTAAAGGATGCACTGACCAGGATCAGGTAATCGAATGGTTACGGCGCGCGCCATGTTTTAAATCAAAAGCTACATTCTGCAGACTTTGTACTAACAAAAGATCAGCATGTAAAATGCAGAGGAGGCATAAATAGTACAGTTCTAATATAGCACACTGTTTAACAGATTGTCCTTTGGCTGCCTACCCATGTGTAAATAAATCAAAGGCACAGCCATAAAGCATACCCCCGCAGTGTGTGTGGTGGTGGGGTTTGTGCCTCCCAGCAAAGTCTGTTTGTGTGGCGATGTGTATCCCTTTTCGCACTACAGAACATCACCAATCTTTTCTCCTCTGTGTCCCTGTTGGAGATATGACAAATAGTAACTCATCTAAATGTTGCAACATCTACTGGGGTTCTTCAATATGAAGTCCTTATTCAGACACACATTTTCCTTATGTGTAACAGTGCAAAAAAATAATTGGGTGCATTTTTTTGTTGTTTTTAGAACAACTGAGATTTAGTATGGGGTTAAAAAAATTGCGTTTGTCCTCTATTACTCAGTCCAAACAGCTATAAATGATGATGGTAAAAAGTTATACCTATTATTGTCATCATATAAACAAATGTTTCGATAAACTACTTTTATTTACTGTATGGGTTGATGCTCTCCTGCCCTGCTGACTCTGAGTCTAACTGTTTCACTTTGATTCTAGTGTTGTTCTTAAATGCCTGGGTTGTTCATAAAGGCCAAGTTCAGTATGTCTGGCAGCACCAAAGACAGACATGTCAGGTTCTTGAACTCTCTTGATCTTCTCTCACTCCCTTCCTCTCCAGATGAAGCCTACATGGCATGAAAAAAACTAAACTAAAACTCAATATTTTTAATTGCAGCTTTGCAGTTTGAAAATCATGTTTCAATTTCAGTGTCAGTTTAAAAAATAATGAAAAGTTCAACTCTGTGTGGTTTCATCTACCAGTGAGACAATGAAATATGATCCAGTACCAGGTCGAGGAATGGATGCATTTAAAATTTATTACATGCCAAAGACATCACAGTGGTTTGTAAAACTCAGACAGGATGGAACAACTGTGATAACCTGAAGTTATTTCAGCAACAACTGTTTTACCTTGGTTGTGACAATCCTGAGGTAAATGGCAAAAATACAGTAATCGCATTACAGAATAATTCAAAATACAAGATAATTATATACGTGATTGTTCAGTGCTGTATCTTGACTTTTTCTGAATGCACTCTAAAGACTGGGGCTCGAGATAAAGGATGTTGTGGTATGATAAACCTAGAATGTGGGTGAATGAAATGTATATTTGGGACCATTTTGGGATGAGTTGGGTTAAAAAAAAAAAAAACTGCTAACAGCAAAGACAATAAAACTGACAGAGTTCTTATTAAACCTTCTTTACAGCACACTTGTGCACTGATATCACACTCTGTGGTGTCCCATGATAGCAGACGTTAGGGCTGGGCGATATGGGCCAAAACTCATATCTCAATATTTTTTGATCCCATAAAGTAATTATAAAAAGAAAAATTCACAAGTTCTAATTGTCATAGGAAAAAGAAAAAAATTGTAATAAAATTTATAGAAAAAATTTGGCACATATGAAATAGGTTGTGTAAAAAAGAAAAATCTGCACTGCTGATTAATCAATTAAGTTGTTAAAAAAAGAATATGCCCTTTTATGCACCGTATAAAGCCAAGTGTTGTTGTGCCACTTGCTGGAGGGAGCACAGTTTCAAGCCCTCAAAAAAAGTTGCTTGCAAATATAGTCAATTGTGGGTTTTTGTGCTTGTTTTCTGTGTAGTTATTTTTTTGGGCTTCTCTCCCGGTTTGAACCGCTCATGATTCTCTCCGCAATAAGGTGAAATGCGATAGTTTGTCCTTTTACAGCTGGGATCCGTCCACAGCTCCATTTCTCAGTTACTGCGCCTGCAGCATGCGCCCCTCTCCTCCCCCACCCGCACAGACACACACACGCAGACCTCCACCTGACAGAGCGACAGAGTCACTGACAATGTCCAGCAATAAGTGGAGAAAATATGGACAAAGAGAGGCAGTGAAAGACTGGATCCGACCTCAAAGACATTCTGCAGATTTATCAAGTGTGAAATATGAGCTCATCATGTAGATTTAATACAGGAGATGAACAGACCTGATGGTGAAAAGTTATTCAAAGTTTATGTATCTATCGTGAGATCTGAACACTGAATGAACACTGGTCACAACAACATAATAATTTTGTCATGTCGAACACATCAAGTCTCTGTTTGCTGCAGCTCGATGTTTTACTTGTACTTGGTTGTATAGGCAGCTGATTACCAGGGCAAACGATTATCTCACCTACAGGACACCAAAATGGGTCTGGCCGGCTCTGGTAGCGACCATGTCTTTAGCGATATGATAAGCTACTGTTTTGGTAATGTTGTTCCACTCGATTTTTCATGAGTGTAAGGGTTTTGTGGCGTGGTTTGTTTCGGGGCAGGGGGTTGAGGCGGCTGTGAGCTGTGTTCAGAGCGGGAGCACGTCAGGGGGTGCTGTCTGTGAGTTGTCGGACAACAAAACAGGAAAGAGGCAAAATAGCACTATCGGGTTTTACAATATTGTCTCATTTTATATCTCATTTAAAATTATATTGATAATTTTAGAATATCGATATATTGCCCAGCCCTAGCAGACGTCAAGAAAACGCACAGCAGAGTCAGACCTGAACCTCCATGATAGACAGGTCTTGTTTGGAGTACAAGTCACACAAGTCACCGATTAACATTATCAGTAAGGTAGAAACAGCTACCCAGGCTCATTTTAAAATTTCTGTTTCTGCAAATTAGAGAAGCACGACACAACATGTTAAGTTTTAGTGGTAAGAAGCCAGGCAAGCTGTTTGCCTGTGCTTCCAGGTGTTGATCAGCTTCTGGTTTCCATTCCATAATTGATATTCAGATGTTAGTCAATCTCATCTCCCTCGCTGATTGAAAGCTTTCAAAGTATCAAAGACCTGTCAAGTGTTCCTTCTTCTGCTTGAACAATCCTGAATGAATGGTTAAAAAATTAATGATCAGTTTGAACATTTGCTGTTGTTCTTTGTCTTATGTGACAGTAAACAGAAAATGTTAAGATCTTTGCACAACTGCAGAAAATACTGATACTGTACATATCAGACATGTTGAAAAAGCAGGTGTAACATCTTGATTTTCTAAACATCTATAGTCAAGCACTGAAATCCCTGTTAAATTATTAATATGATATGCATGGTGAATGCAGCACTTGAAATTAGCATAAAGTTATTCAGTAGAGAGAAAACCTCTCATTCTGTTGGGATGTGTTTGTACTACAGCCCCCTGTGCAGACACCAGCTTTAAAGAACAGCCTTTTTTTCAGTTTCATCAAGTTACACAATTGATTTTAATTAATGACATCCGATGCAATCGCCACTGGCTAAAAACAAGTCGGTCACCTGAGTGCACTCCCTTTTTACTAATGAGATATGGAGAGGAGAGATAAAAGATCCTATAACAGATTCATTACTGTCGGAGCCAAGAGAGTTCATATTCACACACTCACTTAACATTCAAGACAGTTTCCCAACATTCTGTGAAGGAGAGTAGCTTTGCAGCACAAGCAGATTGAGGTGGACAAAACACAGAGTGCAGTTTATTTGGGTTTGTCTTAGCTGTTAGTCATGTATTAAAATATGCCTAGATTGACACCCTTTCCCACAAATGAGGGACATACCAGGGCCACACTGTCCCCATTTGCCAACAGAAGTGAGAGCTGACTGTCCTCTGTTGTCTGAAAATGAAGTCTTCCTTTCCTCCATCAGCTGCTGGTAGAAAATTCCTCAGCTCCCAAGTGTGACTGAGGAGCAAATAGCTATTGTAAGCACTGTGCAGCTATCATTGTTACACAGGCTGAAGTTAAGTAGCTCACTAATAAACAGTGTGCAGATGAATCCTAACCAGCGTTGTGTTAGAGGAGAGCAGCTGAGCTGTGGGATGTGGGAAGTGCACAAAAACAATATAGGATATTCACTGACCTCAAGTTTTCACTCACGTTTTGCCATAGGGGTGTAACAGTTCTGAAACTGAGGCTAAAACCACGACATAAATGTCTTGCAACAGGACTGTGACAACCCTCTGTCACTGGCATCCCACCTCATGCATTTTGACAGTGTCTCCCTGATGCTCACAATTTGATATAATGTCCAGGAAATCTGATATTTCTTGTCATATGAGGACTCTGCGTAATGTGGTAAAGTAAGAGTAAAGTAAAATAGGTATTACTCTGTAACCTTGCTGTACAACTGCAAGTGAACTTATCTGTAGGTGCTGCAGGAAGGGGGCAAATAGTTTTTCACAGCAGTGTAAATTTTTTATCGACTTTTGTCAGTTAAATGTAATGAAATTGTTTATCTACAGGCTTTCTGTTAAGAAAGTAACACAGTGAATCCCAGTATAATGAGTTGTCTGTCAGCTGCTGTATTGTGTAGCTTTCACAGACAGTACAGATGTAGTTGCTCATCTGTGTTGTGATGTGTAAAATTAGTATAACTGCAATACAGAGATCAACAACAGTAAACTCAATATCTGAAAAATAAAAGAAAATTGGATCAACAATAGTATGTAGGACTGGGATTGCCCAAACCTGATCTCAGTCCTACAATATTAGGTATCTGCCAGTGCTGTGTTTAAACCAAAAGTTATATTTACATATTCCTTGTGTATTTATTTTCCAATGTGCTTATCTGATGCTGATTTGCTGTGGAATTTATCTTTTCTAATATGCTTGCTAATGAAACTTTGATAGTGTTGTTTAGAATGAAACTAAATTTCACGCAGACTGAAGACAAATTTCTACCCTTATCCTCAGTTGCTTGGATGTAGAATTGAATTAAAAGTCAGTTAAACATGTAGCTGATGCGTAGAAATAACCTTGTTTTTCATAGGCAACTTGTTTGAGAAACTGAAAGTCCTGATTCAACTTTAACGATCGATATGATAGAAATGAAAGTTTAACTGGAAGAAAGCAACTTCTGAAAGTGATGCGAGAGAAGTTGAGAGTAATTCTTGTTGTTTTTGCTCTTTGGTAGACATGCTTGCAAAGAGAACACAAACTTAACAACAGCAATGTTCAGTTTTGGCCTTTCTCACAGCAGATATGATCTCCCATTACTAACGTGTAGCATTTAACTTGATGATGATGGTCAAAAAAAGAAGTTGCTAGATTAATGTTTGTTGTAATTTCATAATTCAGAAAATAGCATCAGTCAGTTTGCCTACACATCTCTCTTAAAAAGCAATACCTCATGATGCTTGTGTTTAAAGCATCAGTAGCAGCCTAGTTTGAAGGTGTCCCACTTTCACACTCCTGGCCAGTAACAGTGTAAAAGGAGTGCCAATGTGGGGTCGAATGTTTTGGGAGGTAACAAAAATAGTTGGGATGGATGTTTCAGACAGGGACAACGCTTCATTGAAGTATACTGAGGCTTTTGGATAGTGCATTACTCAAAGGTGCCAAGGTGATTATCACTAGTGATACAGATTTAGCTTTAAGTGTTTGCACAGACTAGATTTTAAATGAACTTAAGCTCAACTGCAGGAAACATCACAGCTTATTGTTACTGTGGCTAGTGCAGCTGTTAAATTAGGTGGTGTCATTGATGCCAATAAAATCATATGAGCATATGCTTCTCTCTTCACATTTCCCTTTTCTTCACCCTCTCCTTCTTCCATACCAAATTAAAGTGGGTGACCAGGCAGCCTCAGACCATTAGGAAACACATCGGTGAGTCTGTGAATTGGTTTACAGTGTGCTCTGACTTCAACATCGCTCTGGAGGTGGGGGTGACATTATGTATGTGGAACTATGATGTCCTCTTTGTGTTCATGTGGATTTTCCCTCCTACAGTTGTTTCTTTTGCCTTCTCCTGCAGTGATGAGGCAGAAGCAACAGAGCATCTCCTATAGCCTGAGGAGACACTGAGCAGGCTCATTAACTCTATAGTAGCGTTAGCGCTTTAAAGTAGAAGCTCCTTTCATTACTGTAGTCTAATGTGGAGTGTTTTTTCTTTGGTTCATTTTTACTGAGTTGGCCTTTTAATTAATTTTCCAGCTCAAGATGCAGAAAAGAGCTATCTGCTTTACATTTATACCTAGTTTCTGTTTGGGTGTGAGGGTATTGAGAAGAGATGTCGTTTCCACTTCCTTTTGTAGAGTTGGCTAGCCCACAACTTGAAACATAAGGTTTGTTCACAAGTTCACCACAATGTCTGTACAAAGTGGAAAAATGTGAGTGCATTCTTGTTAGACGCTTGTATGTACTGGCAGAGGGAGGACAATGCAATGGCAGACTGCGCAGGAGAATGGGGAAACTTCTCACATCAAAGGTGTGAAAATATAAGTTGTAGTTGTAGTGTGAATACCTTTTTTATATACAGTAGTGAAGTTGTCCTCTACAATGTTAACTGCATTGGCTAGCATCAAAAAATCAGTTAAGGAAATCATCATAAATCAACAATAAGTAAACACTATTAATCTAAACAAGGCATAGTTAAAACTCATCACCACACTGGATTTGCTGTAGTTAGTGATTTGCACCCTCTGCAGGTCACATGGTGCATTGCAACAAAACTTAATTTATTTAATTGGGCATTTTTTACCCTCTTTTCTTTTCACTACCTGAGGTGATTGACAGTTGGTGATGACCTGATTGTCCACTGGGTGTGTGGGAAAATTGCCAGAAAATGTGTCACTTATTGTAGTATTTTTGTTACAGTTATGAGCAGAGTCATCACCAACTCAAATGAAACGTATAGTACATTTATCTTCCCACTGTGGCCCCAGCTCGACTGATAATGACATTTTCTTTTACGTTTATTTCGTCCTGTTTGTGTAACCTTTGCTAAAGGTTTTTTAGAAAATAGTACAGCCTTTTTAAAACCAATAAAAAAGCTCCTTAATGAACCTACAGGATTGTTTGTTCGCTGTTAGATACAATGACTGGTCCCCATTTGTCCTTTTTCTTTTTCAGATGCCTCAAGCAATGTTGAGATAAAGGTCTTGTGACAGTGAAGAGAAAAACATTCCAAGCCAGTCCAGTCCAGTGAGTCAGTACACTTTGCTCTTTCTTTGACTTACAGGTTGGCTGCACATGAAAGTTCAAAAGCTGATTACAGGGTAAAATAACATTTGTCAATAGTTTGGATGAAAATGTGGGCAAACATAGTTTAACATGGTAATGAACCCTGGCTGGGCTACACAGAGACGGGGATTCACCGATACCACATGATCGCCTCTCCCTCCACCTGGACACAGAGCAGAGAAGCAGAGCATGCAGTTGGCTTTACTTTTCCTCATTATCATTACCTTTAAATGTCTCCAAAACACTGAAATGTCTCTTGGCGTAAAGTGATATTGGTGCATCTGTATCAGATAACATTTTGGAGTATGAGTACATGAGTGCACTATAGGACCTGCTGCCTCATGTAAGTATCGGTGCATCGCTGCTCAGAGTCCTGAAGCTTCTCTAGTGTCATCTTGGTTTGCCTCAGGTCATTGTTGTGCTGAAAGTTGAACCATCACTTAAGTGTCAGAATACATTCACTCTGGAGCAGGTTTTCTTCAAGGACTTCTTTGTACCTGGCTTCCATTCTGACCAGTCCCCCTGGCCCTGCTCTGACTTAAAACATGGCGTAGTTCAAGGCTTGAAATAGAAATACTTATAGTACAATTACTTTTTTAAAATAATTACACGAATGCACCCAGAGCGTAATAGGGATACACTGTGGTATACTTCCATTGGTTCATACAAACCTGTAGCACCAGTGATACAACTCATGTAGTTGGTGATGACCACTTTAGCAATGTAACTGTGTCGTACATCTGACTTTTCAACCTTCAGAAGTCTTTCCACTCTTCAACCAAATGTTTTACTCAGAAGAAATATGCAACCCTAATGGGCAGATTACCATGATCACACTTGATGACCCCCATAGTACCTTCCCATTTTGCTCAGCACCACATAATCAACTGCTGTAACTAAAGGCCAGGTTGTCATAAAATGTGGATATTCATGTTCTCCATACTGCTGCTCTTGGCTGGTACCCCAGTGTTGCTGCTGCTGACTGTTCTTTGTAGATCCCAAAGGAGCGTTCAGCTCTACTCAGTAATCCATTAAACAGCAGATGCTCATTATGACCGCAGTCTCCCCACGCTGCTCCTCCAGTCTCCTGCACTCCATTTATTATCTATTCCTCCCCCTCATCTACCTCACCTTCAACCCATCTGTCTGTCTCCGTCTGGCATTTCATTATGCAGCACTCGTAGACCTCAGACAAGGAGCAACTGGGTGTGCTCTTGTTAAAGTTTACAAGCTGCCTGTCAGAGAATCATCTCACACAGTGAGCCTGGACAGTAAGGATGAGAACAGTCCATACTTACAGTGACGTTCAAATGTCCTGTTTTTGGGACTTTTAGCCGTGTGTGCAACTTATGCTAGTGCTAACAGTGGAATCAGTCCACCTGGTCCTCTGTCTCCCTACTCCGCTCTGATCTGCTCTTCTATTCTATTCTCTGCTGCACTTCAGCACACTCTGCCCAGCACTTCAGATTTTAGTCGTTATTAAATTACAATAAGCAACAAGATACAAAGCTTAGTAATTAAGCAGGAATGATTTAAAGGCTCTGATGGGTTAGAAGAGTGAGTCTCACTCGCTGATGTTTCCATTTCACATGTTAGTATAATAAAGATGCCAGCAAGCACGAACAAGTTCATAAAGTTAGTCATCACTGCCTGACATTGCATTAGTATTGCATTAGTACCCCTATCAGAAATGTGCGAAAGTATAGTGGCGCTTGCGCATTACAAAATTATGGTATGCATCCAACCCTCTTTGCGTAGCTGGACACCTGCACATCTGCAAAGCTTTCATAGAGAATGAAAGAGCCCCTAGAAACCAGCTTGGTTGGTAGCTCCAATTATTGTTTTCATCTTGTCTTTTGCAGAATCAGTGGTCACCACCTAGGAAAAAAATATCTTTAACTCCAGCAACTGTTGGTTAGATGCTCAGGGTGTCCGCAAGTTTTTAAAAAGTATTAAAAGGTAGTAAATCACATAAGCAACAATTAAGGCCGTTAAAAAGTATTAAAACGTATTAATCGTATTGATCATTATTTCATGAGGTATTAAATTTTCAGGGTTTTTTTTTTTAAAACTATGATTTGTCCATCTGTGTTTCTCTGATAAAGTTTGTGTTACTTTATTTAAACGTGGGATTAGACTCGTTCATTTTAATTAGACGATGTCTGTGATGCTGACGTTATATTCGGTGGTTGCATGTCGTCTCAAACAGTTTGTGCGCTGAAACACTGGCTGCTGCTGACGCTCAGAAAACTTCGGTTTGTAAATAAACATAAATGGATGGAGGTTAACACTCTACTGTCGCATGTGCACTAGTCAGAAGTCAGGAGCAGTTTTCCATCCAGGCTCATTCAAGATGAAGTGCACCTGGAAAACAGAGGAGAGCAGGAGGAGGCAGCAGGAGGGTGGTTTAAAGTCACTTTTAAGTCAGACAGTTTCTAACTTTTTAAAAAACAGTATTCAAGCTCCAGGCAAACATCGACACAAACACTTAATGGAATCATAGTGTTCATGTGTTTCTTTTAATGACTGCAGTCAATAGAACAATAGACTTATTTTCCAACGCACACGCTCTGACTGTTGGTGGGTGTGTGTGTGCACGTGATACAAAGAATAGAGAATAGTAAACACAACAGACAGAAATGACGTAAGATCAAAATCATAAGGATGTTTAGTTGGTTTAGTAAAAGAACAAGGTACAGACCTGCTCTATAGGAAAGGGAACCTTAAATTACTTCTGTTGCGATCTGGTGCTGGTCTGGTAATCTCAATAGTGAAAACTCTGACTCCTGTTGTTAAATCAGGTGAGAGCCAGGCGTTTCCCATCATGCCCTGAGGTCTTACAGTCGGTGGAGACCAACTGCAGCACCTGAATA
>JAUBNQ010000007.1:1380395-1392542 GCA_032353495.1 Ctenopoma kingsleyae | reverse complement strand
GAAATGCATTAGCAAAGCAGTAAATGTTCTGCTGAACCCCAGCACTGTGTTGAAGTTGAATAACTGATTTTTTCCACTACATAATTAGACACTTTTTAGGTGAATAAATGTGATTTTAATGTAAAACACAGAATTCAGAAGAATAAAAAAGGAAAAAACTAAACAGATTTCATAGGGCCCTACTTGCATGGATCAAACTGTGTAAATCAATTTAAACAAATTAATACAGACTACAGTCACTATATCAGCAATGCTGATGTATTGACTTGTTGACATACCTTGTCCCTTGCAATGTACACAGTATATCAGCCAGTAAGTGATGATGTCACTACAGAAATGACAAAAGCATTTTTCCTTTTTCCACAGTTTGTTCCCAGTCCTGTTCCATGACATGAGAGTTGGTTTCACTTAATTTCATAAAGAAAAACAAAAAACATTTGCAGAGAACTTGAGCTGTTGAATTTAAAGATGCTCCAACATTTAAAATTTATGTGTCAGCTGTCTCACATAAGATTTCTCAAGACAAGAGGGGAAAAAAATCCTGTCAACAGCCATGTCTGCTTCCAGTTTTGTGTTTAACTGCCTAGCTCTTCATGCATTAAGCTGCTTCTGGTAGCAGGGATTCAAATCTCAGCTGTTGAAGTAATCGTTAAGGCATTACTGGCTGATGCTAAGGGAATCTCAAGCACATCTGTTTTCACAAATTCAACTTTATTTAGGTCTGTGAGAATTGTCTTTTTTGCACCGTTTAAATATTAGACAAAGATGACAACAGTAACCACAAAATGCAGTTTCTAAATGAAGGTGTTTATTATTAAGGGGAAAAAAATCCGAACCTCCATGGCCCTTTTTCACACCACTGTAGATGTCAGCTTGGGTGCCTGACATCCCTCTCACTCATCGCAGTGAACATCACGCCTCTAGTCTGGCGTGACCATTAAATGGGAGGCCAAAATGTCAACTGCTTTTCTGTGTAAGGCCATTTATTTTTTATTGTGCTACCGCTGTAATGGCATCAACTGCACTACCGAACTAGTTTTGTTTACAACAGTTTTTTACTCTGTAAGGCCATTTGTTCATTTTTATTTCAGCTCATTTTTTATTAAAATGAGTGTGTTGCTGTTATTGTGCCTCCCAACCTTATTTAACTTTGACGATTACAGTTCACCTAGTTCTCTATAAAGCCATTCTTTTATTGTTATGTCAACTGATATAACAAAATGTGAAGAACAGGTATTCCTTATGAAAGAATACAGTTTAACAGTGGGGTTATTTTCTCTCTCTTCCTTCCCCTTTTTTTGGTCTCTCTCCTGCAGATCTTCCTCAGTAGGATAAGGAGACTTTCAGACCTGCAGTGTTTTACAGGTGAGACATGGGTCCAAATGTTCTTTGTGCAGATGACAGTGCTCATATCTCACAAACCCATATCACATGTGTCTGGTGAACATACAGTACTCCAAGAACTCTATCCAAACTCCAAGAAGTAATGTGGGCCAGTTAAAGAAAGTTTCCTTTGGTGTCTCTGGAGGAATGTGTGCTACAGCACTGAAGAAAGACAAAACTTTTGAAGCACAGAGAATTTCTTGACTGACTGCAGAATTTACACAGACATGTCAGAATTGTACAGAATATAACTTGAATACTGATGGAAAATGTATTTCTTCCCTCTTATCCTTCCTTACCCCCTTCACCTTGCCCTTCTCCCCTCTTGTGTCTGTCCTCATTCTCCAGGTTTCTTTCTCTGAGATGTTCAGGCCAGTTGGCCTGATGGGGTTCAGCCCCAAAGCACAGACCACCAGCACTGCCCCCCCTACGTCTGAGAGGCTGCACAACCATCTACAGAGGGACACATCCACATGTAGAGATACCTGCACAACTGTTTGAAAGAGAGCTGGTCCTCGGACGCAGATCAAGTGTGTTGACGTTAGCTGCTAATCATCCCACATCCATATCTCCCTCTTCACTCCCCTAGTTTTTGAAATTTAATTCCTCAAATAGTCATCTGGCCCCTCTCTTACATTCAGTCACCTGAGAGTGTTTTTGTGCTGCACAGCTACAAGTGTAAAGCAGGTAATGGATGATGCTGGCCATGGTGACCTAGTGTAAATGGCTATTCTTCAGGAAAGCTCAGTGCCAGTATCCACTGCTCGATCTTCCTCTTCCGCTCCCCCCTCCTCTCACCCCTACTTCACCTCACTGCTTTCCTTCCCTGTTCACTGCCGCTGCTTGTCGTCCAGTCCTGCCTCTCCCTTCCACCACCATGGTAGGTGCAGGCTTGGGTGTGTGGAAGCTATTGCGAGGAGTCCGCCAGCTGGAGCTTCACCGCCTCATCCTGGCACTGATCATTTTCTGTTTGCTGTCCATGGCCTTCCTAGCTTACTATGTCTCCAACAGCCCCAAAATCAAGGAAGCCCCTCCTTTACCCTTCAGTGACTGTGGTGGAGGTGGCGGGATGTCACAGGGAGCTAGCACTGGGGCCGCAGCTGTCCAGAGGGCTCCGCTTTTCCTTCCACTGCGCCAAGGCAGACTACGGCAGGTGAAAGTGGTGGACAATTCGAGAACAGACCCCGTAGTTCTGGTGTTTGTAGAGAGCATCTACTCCCAGCTGGGTCAGGAGATTGTAGCTATATTAGAGTCTAGCCGCTTCCACTACCGGACAGAGATTGCTCCTGGTAAAGGTGACATGCCCACACTGACGGAGCGTAATCGTGGACGTTACACGCTAATCATCTATGAAAATGTGTTGAAATATGTAAACCTGGATGCTTGGAACCGTGACTTGCTGGATAAGTACTGTACCGAGTATGGAGTAGGTGTCATTGGCTTCTTCAAAGCTAATGAAAACTCTCTTCTCAGCGCACAGCTCAAAGGTTTCCCGCTCTTTCTACACTCACACCTGGGACTCAGGGACTATCGCATTAACCCCAATGCTCCTCTGCTCTACATCACCAAGCCCAACCAGGTGGAGCAGGGCCCTTTACCAGGGGATGACTGGACTATTTTCCAGTCCAACCATTCTACCTATGAACCAGTGCTACTAGCTAGCACCAAGTCCTCTGAGGCACTGTCACATTTTGGACCAAGCCCACTGCGGGCTCTCCATGCTACAGTGGTCCAGGACTTGGGGCTTCATGATGGCATTCAGAGAGTCCTCTTTGGAAACAATCTCAGCTTTTGGCTTCACAAGCTGGTGTTCGTCGATGCCATAGCCTACCTGACAGGGAAGAGACTGTGTTTGTCCTTGGACCGCCACATCCTGGTGGACGTGGATGATATATTTGTAGGGAAGGAGGGAACTCGTATGAAGGTGTCAGATGTGGAGGTAGGTCAGACCACAAATAATCCCACATTCACTTTACCTGCCTCTTATACTATGATGTAAAACTTTGATATTGTTGTAAACACACTGTATCTATTACTGATATTATTTTGTAGGAGTTAAGCTTTTAGGAGCTAATGTGTAATTACCTTTTAGCAATCAAGGTATGAAATGGAATTGAAACAGTGATGGTGTGAGAAAATGACAGTGATCACCTCTCGTATTCCCTTGTTGACTTTACAAACCTTTATAAAGAGTTTCATCTCAGCATATGTTGTCTGATCCACAACTTTACTGTCTCTTCACTCTCACAGTGATTTTCAGTCACATCAGCAAGCAGCTGTTTTCATACAAAAGGCTTTAAAAAGCTGCTGTTCACCTCCTGATCAGCAGGTGATCAGCAGAAACAGTTAGAGACCATCTGGTGAACATAGTGGAGTATTTAGCAGCTAAAGTCAGGATATGTTTGACACAAATGTAACATGAGGGTGGTTGAGTCACTCTTCTAGGGATAAGGAGCAGGATGGAGACATAACCTTTCCAGCAGTTCTTTACTGTTCTTCTCACTTCATGAACTTCACAACAACACTTTGCTCCCTTGTTCCTAGAACTAGAAACACTTAGACTATGGTAAAATGCATGCAAAAGCCACAGAGATAGATTCTGCAAATTATTTTAAACTCTTAAAGTTATTAATGAAATTATTTAGATTTAGAAATATGTAAATTATCAGTGGTGTCAATGTAAATAGCTGAACTGTAAATATTGTACCAAATTCTGTTTTTAGTAAATTAACTCAAATACATGAATTTACAAAACATCTCATCTAAACTTTACACAAACAACTTGTCTCTACTTAACTTACTTACATTAGTTTAATCATTATTTTATGTGTTATTGAGAAAAAGAGTTCACTCTGGTTAAAGTGGATGGTAGATTTTGGAATCTACCATGAGTTGGGAAAGTTTGTCACTAAAAAGTTGTAGTGTTGAAGTTTTACTGAACTAATTGTGTAAAGACACTTGTTAAGTGTGTGTGGTGGCTATCAATGACTCATGCTGCAAATTGTGAGCATATTTAATTAGGTGTGTGTCAGCTGTATATTAATGTCACTGTGGCAGCCTGTCTCTCAGCCTTTTACAATAATTGCTGCACTTAGAAATGATCTGACAAGTTGTCACTGAACAAGGTGTGACAGAAAACAATTGTTGGGAGAGACAAAATTGCTTTTGTCTGCATCAGAAAAAGTTAAATAAAACATGTCCTCTATTTGTGGATTTTGGGATTTCACACATCTTGTGCAGGTGGTTCAAATCTTTACGTACATGTGTTCTTCATCATGTACATGAGTGATTTTTAACACTTTGCTATAGAGATGCTATTGAGTTTTGTAATTTCCATATTTTCATGCTGCTGTGTGGTCTTGTTGGATGATTGAGGTTAAGCCACAGTTATGTTCTTTTATAGCTGTAAGTGTGAACTCTGTTTTTATTTTCTTTCACAGGCATTGCTCAACACTCAAAACAAACTGAGAGGACTGGTTCCTAATTTCACTTTCAACTTGGGATTTTCTGGAAAGTTCTACCACACAGGTATGTTAGATGTGATGTTACTGGATCACATACTGTGTCTTTTTGAAACATTCTTTGCTATTTGTCTTTGCCTCTGTATCTGTTAAAAAGGAACAACAAAATATTGGACGACACATTTTGCTTTGTCTGTCAATTGAGAGACAGATTTAGATATCTATCCCTCGTCAGACAAACAGACCTACCTGTCAATATAAACTGTTTTGTTTATTAATAGGTGCTTTACATGATAAGTTATGTAACATGGAAGTTAAGCAATGGTCATATAGGTTTTTAATGATCTATCATATACAGAAAGTCTGAAATAAAACAACTTTAGACTGAGTACAAGCTTAGTGAATTGGTCTGATAACATTTTATTAAATCAGGGTGTGAATGTTTCTGTGACTTCCTATTGATGGTGTGAAGACTGTTGGATTCTGTCTGTCTTGACTGCAGCAATTTGTCACTGTGCCCTGCTGCTGTCGCCCGCTCTCATCCGCTTTCCTCCAATTTATTTCATCTGGAACAAGCCTAATGTCTGTGCGCTGCTGCCCGGCTGTTCTACAAGTCTGGGTCACAGTAGCCTCTGGTGGCATTGCTCCACATTAAAGCACCACGTGTCACTTTTATCCATGGGGGGGGTTACATATTGTGGATTTAAACCAGGATTTTTTCCTGAACGGTCCTGTTCACAGTAACTGCATATTCAGTTTCCCCACATTACTGATCTACGGAGAGACCTGGGGGAGTGAAGCATCAGTGTTTCAGGCACAAGCATGCTGTTCTCACTCAAAGCATCAATTGTGACGGGTTTCTTTCCCACAAAAAACTGTTCAAGGGGCAATGCACCCCTGTTCAAATTTAGAGATTCTTGTCAATTAGGATGTAAATGTCTTGTTCTTCTCCCAAATTGTGATGTAGACCTGATTCTGGTGACTTTTACGTATATGGCAGTGACCCTAATAACTGTCAGGGAAACTAACCCGCTCACACCTATTTCCCGTCGCTGATGTAGCTGCTCTGCTCCTCACGATACGTTTTATGCTTTGCATATACCAAGCAAGTGGAATCCTGGGGTGTAGTGCCCCTTTAAATTGTATATTTTTAAAAACACCAATATTAACCTGACACTAATATATTAACAATATATTAACAGTAGCTTTCACTGCCTGACAGGCTACTTTCAGGGCTAAGAGGTTCCAAAAGAAGGTTCTTTGCTTTGGTGCTCACAGAACAGATGAACACGGATGTTTTACTGTACACTGACACTGATATAGAAATTGTTTTTAATGTGGATTAAGCCACATTAACTATGCATGTTCTCTGTGTGTGTTCAGGTACTGATGAGGAGGATCAGGGAGACGACATGCTACTGCAACACAGGATGGACTTCTGGTGGTTTCCTCACATGTGGAGTCACATGCAGCCTCACCTATTTCACAATGTCAGCGTCTTGGCAGAGCAGATGAGGCTCAACAAGATCTTTGCTCAGGTTAGCAGCACTATGACATGTTCAGCTACATGGAGAGGAGGAGCAATGTGGCTACATTATTTAACTGAAGGATGGGTGATGTAACAAGCTGATCTGAGGATGTGGTTAGAAAGCTAGGTGAATATATGGCATTGCTAGTGTAAGAACTATGTAGGTATGTGAGTAATGTTGGCTTCAATGGGTGCTCAGTCATTTCTCTTTTTATATTTTCCTGTGTTATAGTCATTACTAAAAACAGCACTGGTGAAGTAACAGTTAGTAGAGTCAGGTGTACCAATAGTAGCATTAACTTTCCCTGGAACCTGCACATTCACCCACATCCGGTTCTCTCTCTTCACCTCCCTCTCTCCAGGAGCACGGCATCCCAACAGATATGGGCTATGCGGTGGCGCCGCATCACTCTGGAGTTTACCCAGTTCACAGCCAGCTCTACGAGGCTTGGAAGTCAGTGTGGGACATCAAGGTGACCAGCACAGAGGAATACCCCCATCTGAGACCTGCTCGATACCGCCGCGGCTTTATCCACAATGGGATCCAGGTCAGCTAATGGTTCTTGGTGAATGCTTGCATTGGGGTAATGTTCCTGTGGGTAAACTTTTCATCAAAATGGCACTCGGCAGGTAACAGTGGAGCCTGATTCACTTTAATCATCACACAAAATCTCTGGAGTTTGTTTTCAGTAGAGCAAAGAAACAAGGCTTAGCTCAGTGTCAGCAGTATGGTACAAAGACACCAGTATAATTACTATCACATAATAAATCAAAAATACAGTACTACCAAACAAACTAACTCTACTAACCTGCACATTCAGCATAGTACATAGATGCAAGAGTACAGTATATAACAGAGTTCAGAGAGCTGCTCATGAGGCCAGATGCCTTGTTGGATAAAGACCTGCAGCACCTCCCAGAGGGCAGAAGTGGTGATGATTAGAGTTTAACTAGGAATAATCAGCATGCAGCAGTTTTCTAGCTGTAAGTAAATTTGATGATCATGAATACAGTGGTAGGAATATCCTGACATGTTTTGCCATAAACTTGTACAGTCTCTATATTATATACATATATATGCAGTATTGTGCAGAAGGAGACACATTTTAGTGTCTAGTCTAGTTTTCAACATTTGATACACCCACAAGAATCTTCTAACCATTGTGCATTGTTTGCATATGCATACCAACAGGTCATTACCTGAACATGCTTGTTCGTGTTTATTTATGTTAAACATTGTGAAATTCCAGTGTTCTGTGGAGTATTTGAGACAAACACACACACACACACACACACACACACTCTTGTATAAATATATACCAAAAACAACTGATGACTGTCTTGTGTTTTAGGTGCTGCCCAGGCAGACCTGTGGTCTGTTCACCCATACAATCTTTTATAATGAATACCCAGGAGGCTCCAAGGAGTTGGACAAGAGCATCAGAGGAGGGGAACTTTTCCTCACTGTCCTCCTAAACCCTGTAAGCAAACCAGCCCCACCAGAACATGCATAACATGTTACTTTATTTTCTAATTTTACTTGAACTGGTTTGTTTTCAAGTGTAAGTATATCTTGTCCCATTTAGTATTTATACGCGGTTTATTGTAATGCAGTTCTAAGCATATAAACACTTCTGTTCTGGCTACCCTGATGAGTTTTATTCTGTTGGTCCAGTATGCGCAACAAACAATCCTGGACATGGGTTGGTCACCTCAGACTTAAAAATACCTTTTGTCCTACAGCAGCAGGTCAGCGGAAGAAAGCAAGGAGAGCCAAGTGTGTCAGGATTCAGCAGTCCTCCTCTGCCAGGACATGCTAGCCAGTGCAGATTTCCTATGTGAACTGAATGATGTGCATTAAACACCAGCGCAACGTTACAGAGCGCTGCATCTTGGCATTTAGTGACACAGGATTTGATTCAGCAACACCTAACTCTGCCCTTAATCCAGCTGGACTCTCCATCACTTAGACAGGACAGAGGATTTAGGCGAGCACATTGTGGGCTTGATCTAGCTGTTTCTGTTAAACACGCTTGCCAGGACCTGGAGCTGTTGAGTAGGCATCCTTACTACTGTGTACATACCTCCTCAGACAGATCTGAGCCATATGGAGTTGAGAAATCAGGTTACACGAGTAATCGGTTCAGGTACACTGTAGTAACCCGGTTACTGTAAATCCTCATACAGTCTTTGCACTTTTGTCACACTTAAATGATTCAGGTCATCAAACACATTTTCATATTACACAAAGGTATCTTGAGTAAATATAAAATGCAGTTTTGTGCAGCATATAGAGCCTTTTAAGTGTGACAAACAGGTTTCAGGTTTCTCAAATCTCCTCGTTTGTTATTTATTTCATAATGCACTGCTTGGAATACAGTAGTGGTTTATTTTGTGTGGTGTTTAAACTCCAGACCACTAGATGACACTGTTGTGTATGTTCTAAGTTTTTTTTTTTTTACTCAAAATGTGTGATGTATGATAGTAGGATCTAGAGTATAATGTTACAATAGTCCTACTGTTCAGTATGCTTTGATATGTCTGTACATGTTTCTGTGTGGTTTAAACTCTGCTCTCTGTTCATCACCTTAACCTCATTATCTAGTCTTGGTTCAGCCAGCACTTCTGAAACCGACCCACATTTGAAACCGTCATGTAAAGTACATTGTTCCCTCTCAATCCAGATCAGCATTTTCATGACTCACCTGTCTAACTACGGCAACGACCGGCTGGGTCTGTACACCTTCGAGTCTTTGGTGAAGTTTGTCCAGTGTTGGACCAACCTCAGGCTGCAGACTTTGCCGCCTGTTCAGCTCGCTGAGAAATATTTCCAGATTTTCCCAGAGGAGAGAGACCCCCTCTGGCAGGTCGGTATATTGATGTCTGTTTTTTTTTGTTTTTTTTTCTTCAAATAACTTTCTGTGCAGACATGGACTTTGTTTAGAATGGAACATTTTAATATTTTTTGAATACATTCGCTTGATGATATTAAAAGAAAAACGCACGTTGTTTTTCAGAATCCTTGCCATGACAAACGACACAAAGATATCTGGTCTAAAGAAAAGACCTGTGACCGACTCCCCAAGTTCCTCGTGATTGGACCACAAAAAACAGGTGCTGCTTTCTCTTTAACTCCATTTTCATCTTTAATTGTGTCTGTTTCTCCTCATAATGATACATATCTCTATGTTTGGTTAAAGGCACTACAGCGCTTCATTCATTCCTGAGCCTCCACCCAGCAATCACCAGCTCCTTCCCCAGCCCCATCACCTTCGAGGAGATCCAGTTCTTCAGTGGAGCAAACTACAACAACGGGATTGACTGGTAAATACTGGACACACACAGTCACCATCTGAACAATGCACGACTCTGTTTTTTTTCTTAATCCAGTCACCTCACATGACGTGTGTACAGTGTAGCTATAGGTTATCATTTGCCTTTTCCATTCCGGACTTGATGTTTTCTGGCACAGCTACACTTTAAAAAACAGAGAACAAAATGCACAGTCCAGAGTTACAGCTGTTTTCATACACACTTCCTGTTTCTTACTGAGCTGTGGTGGATGGATGTCTCCTGGTGGTCACCTGCAGGCTTGTTTCAGGGACACTAAACCAGGAAAAACCTACATTTGACTTGCCACAGATATTCACCCAAGACAACCACAGCTGTTGACGAAGTGACTCTGCTGTGTGTACTGTGTGTCAGTACTCGGCAGTAGCTCAGTTGGTAGAGCAGTCATCTACGAACCCCAGGCTTAGATTTTCAATTCCCGGTTTTGTGTTCTCCTCAGGTACATGGACTTCTTCCCATTCCCTTCTAATGTCAGTACAGATTTCATGTTTGAAAAGAGTGCCAACTACTTTGACACGGAGGTGGCTCCTAAAAGAGCTGCTGCACTGCTGCCCAGAGCCAAAATCCTGGCAGTGCTCATCAACCCATCTGACAGGGCTTACTCCTGGTACCAGGTGAGGAACCAGCACACACTCACTCGGTACAGGTGTCCCATGCCAGTTGAAACTCTCTTAAATGTTAAACTGTGATGGTTTTTGTGCGATCACAGCACCAGAGGGCCCACCAGGACCCTGCAGCCCTCAACAACACTTTCCACGAAGTGGTGACAGCAGGCCCCTCAGCCCCCAGGGATGTACTGGCCCTTCAGAGACGCTGCCTTAACCCCGGGGTCTATGCTGCTCACCTGGAGCGATGGCTGCAACACTACCAGGCCAGCCAGGTAACACACACCAGATGCTGGACTAACACACAGTGCAGCAGGTCTAGAGTCTGTATCCACCTGCGACACGTAGAGTTGATTGGATGTCATTTAGAAAGGATCTCATCTGTTGTTTCTTATGTTAACATGCGCTGCTGTCCACATACGAGGCTTGGATTACACTAACTGTGTGTGTATATGTTTGTTTTAGTTGCACATTGTAGATGGAGCCCTGCTGCGCTCAAACCCAGCACTGGTGATGGAGGGGATCCAGAGATTCCTCAGTGTCACTCCCATCTTCAACTATACCCAGGCACTAATGTTAGTAACTCACATACATCCTCCACAGGAACAGTCAAATATTTAGTTTAATATTGAACAGAGGAAGTCGGCAGTGTTTCCATACAGCGTGTGTGACAAAATATCCCACTGTGTGTCTGCAGCTACGATGACAGCAAAGGTTTCTGGTGTCAGCGGTTTGAAGGAGGCCGAGCCAAGTGTCTGGGGAAGAGTAAAGGCAGAAAGTACCCAGAGATGAGCCCTGAGGTATGAACACTTCCCTGCAGTCATCACTGACTGGCATGTACAGGCCATCTAGTCAAGTAGACATGATACTGATTAAATCTACTGACACACACTGTCTCACAGCACCCGGTTTACACTGTTTCCTTCAGTTTGAGTGACAGTTTAAACTACAGCGAGCATCTGAAACCATACAATTTTGAAGTGTTTTTAAAGATTTACGACCTCAGAAGGAGCTCATGGATTTGGAGCTGAGGGCCACAGTCAGAGTAGGACTAACATGTTTGTTTTTATGGGATGTGTTGACAAGAAAAACACCCGTTAACCCTGAAAATCTCCTTAAATAATAGTTATTCTGTAGACAGCAGAGTATCATTACATGGGAAACATCTGTGTATTATGTTATGTTTCCCTCGACTGATCTGACTTTCTCTGCTGTGTGCACAGTCACGTGCCTTTCTGGCTGAGTACTACCGTGAGCACAACATGGAGCTGCTGCGTCTGCTGAATCGGTTGGGCCAACCGCTGCCGTCCTGGCTGCGCCAAGAACTCCAGAGCACCAGCTGGAGCTGAGGCCGCAAGCTCTCAGGTGGGCGCACCACAGAAAGGCCGGGATGGTATGCTGTGGATGAGCCAACACTCGGCTCGGGATTAGACTGGACTACCTAATCTGGAATCCACAGCAGCACACACTAAAAGAGCTGCAAGATTTTAGCTGATGTTCCTGTTTCACGGCTGAAAGACGACGACACGAGATCTGTCTCAAAGTGTTGGCCCCTGTCGGAGGAAGATCCCAGTGGACTCTCACTCTAGCTCCTGATTTGTTGCTAACCCATGAGCGCTGGGCCAGCCTTCAGTCTCAGTCTGTGTGTTGGACAGGGGAGGGGGGAGGGGGCGACACCATACACATGAGTCTGCTGTGGAGCCAGAGGACTGGGTGACCAGCAGTTTTGGGGCATAAAGAACATGTCGGACCGCCTTAACATGAGATGAGAAAGTCCCAGGATAAGACGCCTACCTGCAGGTCCTGGGCTGCTTTATTT
>JAUBNQ010000007.1:1318433-1339530 GCA_032353495.1 Ctenopoma kingsleyae | reverse complement strand
ACTAGACTTTCCTTTTTGATAAAGCTTATAGTTAGAGATGGTTCAGGGGAACATCTCTTAGATATGCTGCTATGTTGTCTCCTTCTCTCTGTACATTTCTCCAAGTATCCAGTTTGCAGTGGCCCTAACAGCCTGCCCACTGTACCGTTTGACTGTCTGCTGCTTGCTGTTTTTCTTTTCTCTCTCCAACTTCCACTCTTCTCAACCAGTCGAGGCAGATGCCCCCCCACTCTGAGCCTGGTTTTGCTGCAGGTGTCTTCGATTTAAGAGTTTTTCCTCTCCACTATAAGCTCAAGGGGGATTTGTTGGGTTTTCTCTATGTATTGTAGTTATATGGTTCCATATAATTCTGTAAGGTCTTAACTTTATGTAAAGAGCCTTGAGATGATTTTGTTGTGATTTGTTGCTTTAAGTAAACTGAACTGAACTGAAATTGAATTATGACTGAAGATTGAAGGCGAAACGTTCAACCTTACAAGAAAGAAGTCCAGTTGCCATGACTCAACTTCCAGATGAATTTGAACATTTGATAACTCTCATCAGAGTACACGTCATGTGTTTGGTTTCCACACACACTTTTTATTATAAAAAGCAGTGATCCATACTATGATTCAACCAAAATAAATGTGTAGGCATACAGGATATATAAAATGTTAGTCACTATGAAATGCTGCTCTGTTGCAAGTGAGGTCTGTGGATCTGGTCTCACTGGTCTGGTTATCTGCTGAGGGATTCTTTGAGCTGCTCATACATCCTTTGGTCCTGCAGAGAAAATACAGGTATAGTCACTGTGTTTGTGGTTGTCACACACAAACAAAAGCTGAACAGCCTCAAAAGGATCTGATGAAGGACATTAAGCCCCGTGTCTCCTGTCACCTCTCACAATAAACAGCAGCTGACTGAATGTCATCAACCACAGAGGTCTGATACAGTTTGTCTACCAACAGTTCAGTCTGACAGAATTGTGCATAGCGTGGCCCATATTTTAAATTTACAGTGTTTAGTGTGGGAAGAGTTGGGCTGGTTGTCCTGCTACCTAATAATAATGTGGGACCCTGATCCCACACAGCTCTCAGGGACCAGGGACCTTTTTTGAAACAATAAACTATTGGGGGCAGGGCCTACAATGCTGAGCGTCACTGATTGGTCAAATACGATGGAGAATTTTAAACACCCAGCATTTTTAAAGACCCACTGCATATAGGAGTTGTATTAAGCATGTTTGCCATGAAAATCATGATGGAGCAGCCCGGGAGATTCCAGGAGCAATGCACTCATGATGAAGTACATTTGATAAACTCAAAAAAAGTTTTTTTCCAGTAGCAACTGGACTTGTTTTAGTTCCTGAAATGTAGTCAAGGAACTACATTTCACCCAGGTTGAAACGTAGTCAAGGAACTAAAACAAGTCCAGTTGCTTTTGGAAAAAACCTTTTTTTGAGATAACCATGACCTGGATGACTGAGAATCTTCACAGATACATTTGATAAAAAGCAACCAACAGTCTCGCTTTTGATATGTCAGTAGACCAATTTCTTAATATTCCCAGGCTGTGGCCCAGCTGTCAAAACCCAAACCAAAATTCCCTTGAATTCCCTGTGAAACGTCCAGGACTTTAGTTCTTGGGAATTAAAAGCACCAGGAACTTTCTAGGGAAACACACCTATAATGAGCCACTGCACCAGTTTCCCTGTCTCTGCCACTGAAAAGCCCCCCATAGCATGTTTCTTCCACCAGACAGATGAAAATATTCAGACTCTCTGATGTGGTTTGAAACTGTGCTCAGGAATGACAAGATAAAGAAAGGTAAATATTAACTAGGGCGACGTTCTTGATGAAAAGACCCAAAAATAAATCCAAGTATGAGAAGCTTGTAGAAACCTAACCAAGAGCTGCCAAAGGTGGCCTCAATACAGTTTTAAATGAAATGTTGGGAATACTTTTATAAATGAATTTTTTGACCCTGTTTACACTTGCTTTTAAAATGGGTCTCAGGCGATCAGATCACAAATCGACAGTGCTATATAAAAGTATAAATGACCACCAAGAAGGACTGCGATCCAGTCACTCAAACTACTTGCTGAGATTTTCTGGGATGCATTTGACCATATATCTTTTTCCGTATAAACTCTAATGTGCTCTGATGCCCATGTGATGACAGACTACATGCAACTAGCATTCAGGCACGCTGACCGTGTGACTGTGTGTTGTATGTTAGTGAAAGTGACAGAACAGATGTCAGATGAGGGTGGAGTGGGGGAAGACAAAGTGAAATCCTTCAGCTTCTGATGGACTCAATACACCTGATCCAAGTAATCAGCAGAGGGTAGGACAGAGATAAGCTGGAGATCAAGCAGCAGCACTCGAGGACAAGCATGCTCACCCTGGTTTACACTTGCTTACCTTTTTGGACACAGATGGACGAACTTTCTTGTAGGCATCCTCAAAGTTCTGCTTGCTCACTCTGATGTCAGAGACAGAGCTGGAGGAATATGTATGACCTGTGTGTAACAATGACAACACCTTTGAAATTCCATGCAGGTACATGTGCACCATTTGACTTCCACCTGTCAAGCTAACCACAGCTCAGCAGTAATGTGAAGCCATGGGAAACATCACAATCACTACTTCCTGACTCGTATTTGGTAACACAGCTCTATCTTGAAATATTAAATACAGTAGGAGTATGCTGGAATATGAGTCAGGTTACCAGAAGAAGCAGCCGTGGAATGCTGGGACTTGAGGAAGCCTCTCAGGGCATTAACAGACGCTTCCCTCACTAACGCAGTCAGGTCAGCTCCGCTAGATCAAACACAAACAGTTTGGATCAAGGTTTGATTGGCTCCATCACAGTTTTTGATTACGTTTAATCTGTTTTTCAATCAGTAAGAACATTTGACCACAAGCAGCATGAATATAATCAGTACGTTTCCAGCTGGGACTTACGTAAAGCAATCACAGCGTTCGTCAAAGGCGACCTCTTCCAGGCTGACGTCCTGCTCCAGCTGAGGTCTGGTCCCCCCCTACAACATACCAATCCTGGGTCACTTAACACAAAGAGCTGTTTCATTCCTGCGCATTACAAAATGGTCTGAGAGGTGGTTAGCCTAGTTTAGCACAAAGACTGGAGGCAGATGGAAACGGCTAGCATTTCCCTTCGACAAATTCAAAAAACACATAAAAAAAGATAAAAAAAGAAAAGAAACTGCAAACTGCAAAACGGCACCTCATTTTAACACGTACCTTAGTAATGGTGAGCAGGATGGCATGGCGATCTGCTGGAGGTGGCAGACCCACGTACAAGGTTTTATCTAGACGACCTGGCCTCAGTATGGCAGGGTCAATGATATCTGGCAGGAGGCAAGGGGCTCACAGTCATTCAGTGTGAAGAACAACTAATAGTAGATTTAATTAAAAATCCTTGATACAGGTTGAAAAACAAAGTAATCTATTGATGAAACAGCAAAACGCTCTTTCAGAAATACTAAAGACTAAAAATAAGAAAGTAAAGTGAAAGTAAAAGTAAACAGAGTCATCAGTGCTTCAGCAGCGTTTAACTGTTGGAGCTGCTGTAGTTTACTTTATTTACAGTTCAGTCCTGATGCTTCTCAGGCTAGTAACAGCAAGTGGTTTAGACATTTTCAAATGATAAATCAACAGGGTCAACTCTGCTGCATAAACATGCTGCAGAACCCAGAAGCTGGAACTGGCTCAGCCTGGTTCAGGTTTCAGTGTGTCTCTGGTTACTCGGATAGATTCAGGTCTGACTGGTGCTAGGTCTCTACCTGGTCTGTTGGTCGCAGCCATGATGAAGACTTGTCGTCGTGTCTCTAAGCCGTCCATCTCTGTGAGCAGCTGGTTGACCACCCGCACACTGGCTCCTGACTGAAAAGTTTCAGGTCAACACCAGTATGTGATATAAAGAGGAAATCGAACAGTGAGTGCTCTTAAAGCTACACGAGACATTCTCTAAAAATCATTTTTTACACCCAGGATTTTAGTCTCTTACCTCATGGCCTGAGCGCCGAGGACAGAGAGCGTCGATCTCGTCAAAGAATATGACACAAGGGGCCGAGTTGCGTCCTCTCTGGAAGACCTGTCTGACGGCTCGCTCGCTCTCACCCACATACTACAACACAGACATCCATCAGTTTTTCTGACATCAGGTATCTTTATCAGTGGGTGTCTGGTTGCTGCGCTGTCTGACTGCACAGGCAACCCCCACCACATCATTATGTTCCTGCAGCTCAGTGACTTACCATGTTGAGCAGCTCTGGACCCTTGACAGAGATGAAGTTGAGGCCTGATTCATTGGCCACTGCCTGTCAGGGCAACACAGTGACACAGTCGCACAGTCAGCTGAAAAGTGTGGCTATGGTCATCCAATGTAGTAGAAAACATAACACAGGGGTTGCCTGTGCAGGATGAACAAGTTTTAATCACATTTCTTCACATGGAAAGTTATTTTGTCTGGATGTGCTGGAATTACTTCTACACAAACAACACTTCTGTCTCCAGCTGGTCTCTGCACAGGAACGATGGTACCAAACCTGGCAGCTTCACTGTGATGACAAGACTTCAGGAAGCCGTGCACAGTAACTTGACCCAACAACTATCAGTTCCAGAATGCTTTTATATTTCTGTTCAGGCACAGATTACTGTCATAACCCCTCCCTTGCTGCCTGCCCTGTTTAAGCTGCCCTCTGCAGGCATTTCTGTAATGTGTTGGCATCTGGCTAAGCAGCCACAAATATGACAAATACCAGTTCCTTCTCATTCTCTCTCAGCTCTACAGCTGCAGGTTTTGGTTTCCTTCAGTCAATCAATTCATAGTAACTTCATTGTCCCTAAAAGGCAGTTATCTGTACAGCAGTAAGACAAGACGACGTCAAACACGGAGAACATAAAACCAGAAATCTAATTATAAATCTTTAGGAATGTGTGTGTGTTTGTTTATGTTGGGTCTGTAGCTGCCTAAATGAAGAGCAAGAAGCCAGATTCAGGAGATGAAGCTGTCAGGCAGGATGGACTATACTTTTTTTTAGTGGCTGCTTTTTACGCAGCTCAGACAGACTGTCCCTCTGATTCTACTTCCAACTTTAACTACACTTTTCTTGCACAGTGTATTTAAAGGAATCCATACTGTACGTATGACTCCTACAGCTAATACACAGCCTTAGTTTTAGTTACACAGTCCTGTGGTGAACCAGGTGATATTGATGTCAGGTATGAGAAGTGTTCACTCTCACTGTCTGAGGTGTGTCCTGTCCTGCAAATTAAAAAGTTTAAAACCACACCATAATGTTTAATCGGCTGTTTTATCTATAGGTGTATGACAAGAATTAACCTAGTTTTTGCTACGTCATGCTACGTGATCTTCTCATTTCACTCTGTGGAAGAATTCACACAGTTTAATAACACATACATGTAGTTATGTATTAATGGTGTTTGGTTTTGCATGAAAAAAACTAAAGCTTCAACAAGAACTTGCAGGTGAAGGATGCTGCATGAATAACTGAAGTCCTACTCTCAGCTCCCACCTGAAATCAGACTGAACTGATCATTTAGGACTGATCACTTGTGACAATGCCTGGTAAGATGAAATCTATAGGATACCTTGGCCAGCAGTGTTTTTCCACATCCTGGAGGTCCAGCTAGCAGCACTCCAGAAGGAGCAGTGAGCCCCAGAGCTCTGAACTGCTCTGGAGAACGCACGGGAGCCTGCGGGACACACAGACACACACAGCTGTGTTACTGCAACACTCAGAATCCAAACATTGAGAATGAGGACAAATGTGGGCCAGATCACAGCAGGTCCAGTCCACCACTGCACTCTACATATTTTATCATAGTCAGTGTGTGCCAGTAGAGATCTCCTATGCCAGTCCCATGGATCAGTACCCGCTATGAGCCCACCAAAACTGGATCCTTCATGAACTCCAACATGTTTGGTCTCAGCTGAGCCTCACTTGTAACAAAGGACGGGTCACATTAGGTACCAATAGTTTCCAATTTGTTTACCAGTATGGCCATGGTGAGCTCCTCTCTGATGTCCTGCAGGGCTCCAACATCCTCCCAGGTGACGTCAGGCACTGTAGCGAAGCCCTCCCTCTTGGCTGAGGGCTGGACACTGGCCAGAGAAGCTTTGAAGTCTGACATGAGAATGGACAGGCCCGCCAGCTCTTCCTCTGACAGTGTCTCTGTGTTCTTCAGCAGACGCAGCAGGTGCCACAGCTCCCCCTGCTGGACACAGCAAACAACTCAGCAGAAGCAGGAAATGAACGGCATTTAAAGGCCCCACCATCAAAATTTAAACACACAACTGGACACTGCTATGACTTAGCTCAGGTCACCAGAACCAGAGATGAAGCTGGTGACACAATAGAGACAAAGAGTTCAGATACAGTGTGTAAACTCAATCAGTGTTTATTTAATGACATTATACATGAAAACAGAAACCAACAGTCTCCTGACACAGTGCTTGGAAAGGTTGTCTTTAATCAATCTTTAATTCAAGCTTTTTATACAGAGACTAATGAAGTCCACATACTGTACCTGCAGGGGATCCTGTCCTGACTCTTCCTGACATACCCGGCTGGCGGGTGCTGTCTGTAGCTCTCTGTCCTCCCCGTCAATCACGGCGGTCTCGGGCTGAACTCCGCTTTCTAGCGGATAGTTAGCCGGGCTCTGGGTTTGGCTCTGTGGCTGTCCTCTTAACTCCAGCAGAACCCTGTTGACGGCACTCATTGCGGCTTCGCGGCACAGAGCCATGAGGTCGGCGCCCACGTAGCCCGGGGTGAGCCGGGCCAGCTGCTGGTAGCTGAAGTCCTCCGGCAGCTTAAGCTTTCGACACAGCGTCTTCAAGATCCTGACAGAACAAAGAGAATTCAGTTGTTGTGTTTAAAGCCAAAGGCTGTGAGACCAAATCATGGTGATTTGAATAGATCCAGCTGTTTGTTGACTTAAAAATGACTTTTTTAAACTTTTGTACACTACAGATTGTTACAATTAATCTTCTATTGATTCATTATCAGCATGATTTCAAAATAATGCTGCGATGGGATAAGCATCAGACTGGGATGCAGAAGGTGGCAGGATTGAATGCCAGCCCATCCCCCATACCAGGTGTGTCCTTGAGCAAGACAGGTGGCTTCCCACTGGGAATGGGGTTGGTGGGATGGGTTAAATGCAGAAGTCAAATTTCATTGCAACATGTAAAATGTAATCAATGACAACTAAGCTGATCATTATCATCATTATTTCTCTATAAACGTCAATGGCTGACCTGAGACGAGCTGCTTCATCTGGGATACCCAGGCAGATTTCTCTGTCGAAGCGTCCGGCTCTCCGCAGTGCGGGGTCAAGGGAGTCTGGCCTGTTGGTGGCGCCAATCACCAGAACCTGAGCCATCACTGTCAGACTGTTTAAGTCTGACAGAAGAACATAGAAAATGTCACTTCACCTTTTAGCTTTTAAACCAATGATTCATGTGCTTATACATCTGTCACAGTGGCTTTTGGCCGCTACACATGCCTCTTATCTTAACACAGTTTTCACATTTCAGCAAAAATGCACTCCAAAGTTCAAGAGAGTCATAGGAAGTCTTTTTATTCCACTCAAAGTAGTTCCTTGCGAGCTGCAGCGTAGCATCTCTTTTATTCATGAGATGTAAACTCATGTGAATTTGACCTTTGCAGATTCAGGAGCTCGTGTATTTTTGAAGTTTGTGGTTTTAGAACACAAAGAACTCGCTCTCACTCCATATTTGGTTTAGATTTACAAATGTCTGACATCATTTCACTTGGATTGTTTTTTCCAAATAAGGTTTAGGACATTGTATTATGTATATGTATACATATGTATTTGTATTTATGTGTTGTTCTGGGACTGGTGGTTATCAACCAAGCTGTAGTTATCAGCAGTCAGCATGGAGCTACTGTGATAGATATAAAACCCGAACCATTCCTGTAACATGACAGATCCAACAGCTCCGCAGTCAGGCTCAATTAGTGGCATTAGGCTTCAGTAAGTTCAACTAATCCCATAAAAAAGAAACTTAAAATGTCCAGCAGTAGATTTAGACTAACGTGTAGCTGAAATTCTACTAATGATCAGTGACTATTAAACATTTCCTGTTAGAAATCTGTGATATAGATTTGAAATGATAAAAGCATGTTCGTCCATGCTAAAGTTGTGAGTATAGTACCATCCATGCAGGTTAGCAGCTGGGCTACAATCCTCCTCTCCATGTCTTTAGAGGCCACCTCTCTCTTCGGGGTGATGGCATCTATCTCATCTATGAACAGGATACATGGAGCCGAGCTCTGCATGGACAGAAAACAAACAGTGATGTTCAGAGAGCAAGATGTGCTTATGTTTCATATATCAATATTACCAGATACACCTTATCTTGTTTACTGTACTGCTAATATCTCCAATAGATACCAGATCAAGTACAATGTTTCCAAAAGTAAGTACTGTGTCAGAGTGTGATTTGGGAAAAGGCCAAATGTGCATATTATCATTATATGTTAAAAATGATTAGACTGAAAGATTTAGCATGGTAAACAAATCTCAAAGGGATGTTAATACAAGTCAGTCCTCCACAAAGTTGATCTCAGACTGAATCCGAGACCACCTTTTTCCTTCAGGTACTGAACAGTGGAGGTATGCTCCCCCACCCCCATCTGGCAACATCTGCATATGTAGAACAAGACATTGTGTTGTTAGTAATGTCAGACCTGTGGGTTGTGGTCTCTCTTCACATGTGCCGTTAAAATGTAGGATATACAACACTTCCTCTGAATGTGTGCAGTGGTCTATAGAATAGAACAGAATGGTCTTATTGAAAATAGCCACTACTGACCACAGCCAGGTCAAAGAGCTCTCTGAGCTTCTGCTCAGACTCCCCGCTCACTCCAGACACCAGCTCTGGAGCAGACACCTTCAACATGGGCAGCTGCAGCTCCTGAAACACACAAACACATCAATTCACAAACTGAAACTGTGTAGTGACTAATACTACTCACACTCCAGACACTCATGATGTCAGATGTTTAGTAGCATTTGGTGTCAAATTCTGTCAGCTGCATATGTTTCCAATTAGCTGATTATTTAGGAGTGCACCAGCATGTCGGTTACTTGAACTCAGCAGCAGTATAGAATCCCTCAATGCACAGCTGGGAGAGCCCATCTCTTTCTTAAGGTAATTCAGTTAAGGGTCTGGTATTTTATCTGCACACAACTCCAGTTTCAGCACTCACCCCAGCCACAGCCTGGGCCAGCAGAGTCTTTCCACAGCCGGGAGGTCCATGGAGGAGGAAGCCCCTCGGAGGAACCATTCCCAGCTGCTGGTACACCTCTGGGTGTCGCATGTGGATCAGCAGCTTACACACCTCCTATAGTGTAGGCAAAAACAGAAAGTGGAACTAACATTACAAACAGAACACAGACTGTGAGCGTGTGGAAATGCTTTACAGCAATCCTCATGTTACCAGAAGACATTTGGAACAGTAAAGTTTGCAGGGCTCCACTGTGTACTAACCGTTAATGTCTCTTCGTTACCTCCTACGTCTTCAAACTTGAGAGTGGGATACTGAAGCTCTGGTGACTTTGATTTAGCTGAGAATTAATTCATAAAAAAGGTCTGTAATGAAACATGACTGAGAGCCACAGACATGACAGGTGACTAAACAATGAAGCAGTATTTTATCAATAATGAGAATATTGCATTAGTGTGTGGTGTTCAGTACAAGCGGAAGAATCTGTACTCCACAGTAGAGTACAGAAACAGTGCAGCACCTTTCTTGTTCAGGCTGCGAGCCTCAGTTGTTTCAGTGGAGCCTTTTGTCCTTTTCTTGGATTTTCTGTGCGACCTCTCAGGCTCCAGCATGGACACGTCTGTCTGCTGGGAGCAGAAACACATGGCATACAGTGCATGAGATGAGTCACATGAGGCAGCTTAACGTGGCTCGGGGTCTGGGTTGAGTGAGGATCATATAAGAGATCTGAGATACAGCCAGTGTGCTCATTCTTAACACTTGTGTTTAGGTGCACTATCTCTAAACTGGTCCAGCATCCTGATTTACAGGATCAGGCTGTTACACAGACATGGCCTCCTAAGGTACTTACAGTTGTAGGTGCATTAGTCGGCTCCTCGTCACACAGGTCGATGAGGATGTTGCTCTTCTCAGGTCCTCTGCCTCTATCGATGAACCAGCCCCCTGTGGATACCAACGTCCCTGCACTAGGAGGGGGGTTGGCTGTGCCGACTGCTGGACTGCTGGCTGTGGGCTGGTCTCTCCTGGGTGAGCAGGTATCCCCAGAGTCGGGGTTTCCCTTCCGGTACAGAGATGTGAGGGAGCTGTTCATGTGGTTGCTGGGCTGTGATTGGGGGGGGAAAAAAAAAAAGCAGAAACAGACGATTGGTTCTCACACACATTTTCACAGTACTGTTCTCACATGTAGCCTTCAGATCGTTTCTTACCAGGTTCTCCACAATCTGGTCGTCACTGTCAGAAGACTCCTCTGAGCTGCTGCTGCTTTCACTGTGGACACAGGTTTGTACTGGATTAGCTGCACATTTTGAAAACAGAGCGCGTGCAGAGAGAAAGAGCTGCTCTAACTGGCCTGACTAGCCAGGCAGTAATCAGAATCATTTACCCAGTGTTGTGGCTGCGCTTGGCTCTCTTAGCCAAGTGTTTGCTCTCCAGGTCATTCAGCCCAGACTCCTTTATGATGGCTTCATACACTAGAAGAGATAAATCACAACTGCTCACGGAACAGATTCCAAAAGCGTCAGACGATGAAAACTGGAATAGACTGGTTGTTATGTGAGGCTGCACATCTTATTTTTGTTTTCTTAAAAATACTGAATATTTATTTTATCTTAACATAAGGTCTTTTCTTATGATAATGACAGTCATTTCCTGATGTCACCTTAACTCTTGCTCCTGTATTTCCATTAGCAGGGACACAGTTTCAAATAAATCCCCTGAGAACACATAAGTCAAACTACTGTCAGAGCATATTAAAACATCAATACCTTTCTCTACCTGAATCCTGAACGCTGTTTTGTTCCTTCTGCCATAGTCCATTCTAAATACACAAATATATGTTTATCACAAGACTTTTCATTTACACACAAACAATAAGAAAGTAACATCGTTTCCAGCGTAGCCTGAGCTGTCAGCAGCCAGTCGTGCTGCGTTCAGGTACAAAGTGTGGGTCAACCGTCTGTGTTATGGGGTGTTCAGGGACAGTACAGAGTGTAGATCATTGGTATTCTGAAAGCGCCCAACCACACACACACAAAAGTATGAACTGAACCATGAATTTGAATAGAAATATTTGTGTTTGTTTGTTTAATCTTTTACTACCTATCAGTGCAACACAGACTGAAGACACAGCTTTGGAGCCAAATAGACAAGATCACTATCCTGAAGAACTTGCCTGTACAGTTTCTGAAGTTCCAGTGCCATGGCTGAAAGATCAACATATTCACTGTTGCTGGACGCCAAATACTGAAAACAGAATTTAACACACAAAAGGTCAAAACTACTGACGTGGATTATGAGAAATGCAGACTCAGTCTCTCATCACATCAACTTAAGAAGACAAACATGAGAGCATCAAGAATTTCATTTATGAGACATCATCATGTTTGTCTCCCTCATGATGTCATCTCTTTGCAGAAATTGCAGGTATTATTATTATTATTATTAGTAGTAGTAGTAGTAGTAGTATATTGTTCCACCATTTATAACAGCCATCCCTGTCTCCTCATGTTATTAGATGTGTGTATATAAGAGATAACAGAATGCAGAAGAAACTGCTCACGTGCTTCTACAGATTCATAAGATAGAACAAACATGTTTTGTTCTGACAGAATGAGACTGGTACCTGCTCCACTCTGTGTCGCAGGCGACTGTCCAGCCAAACTCCGCCTCGGTTCTTCATGTCTGCGCTTCCCTCAGCCTGCAGCAGGACACACATTCAGAACAAGAAAAAAATGAGAAATACAGTAAGAGCACAAACTCTGCACTCGCTTTAAAACAAGGACAAAACAATCACTACACCTCCTGGTGTTTTTAAACGAACCTTGCTGAAACTACTCATTAAACAATGGGTTGAGAACATTTATGATCACAGATATGACACGTGACAGACTGAGATATAGAGAAAACACCAATGTTATTGTTAAAAAAACACAGCAGTGACTTCATTGTTTACATAAATTAAATTCCTTTAGAGTGGATCAGAAGTTATTAATACTTTATTATTCTTTCATTGAAAGTACTTTAAACGTTTCCATCTATTTATTGAATTACACCTATCTGTCAAAAGGACATTTGGTTTGCCATACATTTTCTTTCACGTGTCTCAATTTGTCACATAACTCTCTATTATACTTTAAGTTACATGTCACTGATTAGATTTAGCTACAGTCAGAGGTGAAAGAGGTACTTGCCTTCAATTACTGATTCTAATTACTGATTCAAAGTTACAATGTCTTTTTCTGATTTGTAGTGGAGTAAAAGTTAAATAACAAAATGAAAATACCTCAGTACCTGAGTAAATGTTACCTAGCTCCATCCTACCACTGGCTACGGGTCTGTAAAATGTAAAGAAAGTGCTAACAAACCCTGACTTCCCTACTTCATGGAGCACCAAAATTCCGATAAAGAAGTTAAAAGTTAGAATACTTGTAGTGGCACATTTAGCAGTGGCTGGGATGCAGAAACTGACAAGACTTAACCCAAACACACACAGTCTGAACAGTTTAAGTCAAACTAAACTAACAGTTTTAATGAGACATTACCTCCTGCTTACTTACATTAGCAACAGAAACACCGACACATAACAAACTGTCACCTATTCCTGTTACACCCGCTGTATGCTAAAGCCTCGACTCCGACAACGTGACCAAAGAAACACCGCTGACCCCGGAAACGAAAATTAATATATCCGGGTCAGGCTTTTCAAAATAAAACGACATTTTTCATACGCCTCTCATAAATAATACTTTCAGTTGAGAAATATTCTAATTCGGGGTTTCTAATGAAGCCATGTGCTAATTCATTATCACTTCCACTTTGTTTAACAGTATTCCTGACATTCTACACGTTTTTCCTAGAATATATCAGTGTATAAAAATCTGAAATAACAGCTAATTACGTTTACACCGCACCTACAACTACAATTGCACAGCATGTTAATAACTTACGTAACGTTCACGTATTGAGCAATTCTAGTTTTCTTGTAATTTATGTGAAATATATAATCAGGATACAAATGTATTATTATTTTCCTGTTGTGTTATATTTTGTTATTTCTTGGTAGATTTATAGAATAAAAACTAAGAAGCTGTGACATGGATTGACTGAAGGAGAGAAAGAGAGCAGAGCGGCTCTCACTTTCACTTCCTCATCAGGTTGTTTGACAGCTACACTTCCTCGTTGGACTCTGACAGATATTAGCGTGTGTGTTGGTCGGTGGGACAGTCATGAAGGACGGTACCGGAGCAGGTGAGCCGGCGGACGTTTCCCGTCAGGAGCTTTATGACACTTACGTGAACTTTTACCGTCAGCTGTGTACAGAGGTTGGACCGTGCCGCGATGACCGGCTTGTGGGGATGGCGACTCAGTACCTGCTGAGGGAACCAGAACCCAGAAGCGCTTTCACCGTGTTCCCGTTCTACCAAGCTGTGAGCGAGGGCCCTGACGCCCCGGGCGCAGACTACAGGAAACACCTGTGCGCCTTTATCAAAGCCACCGAGCTGCTGGAAACTCTCTGCGTGAATCTGTTCCTTCAACCGTGGAAGAAGGAAATCAAGACTCTTAAGGTGGACTTTTTGTTGTCATTTTTACTTCTTTTCTTTTATTACCTTTTTTATTTTGTCTTTTCATTAACTACTTCCACCTGCCAAGTAACTTTGCTGACGTCATGTCTGGAATTCAAAAGATGTGCAAGCAGTGTGAGATGCTCCGGGCAGGGGCAGATCTACAGGGGGGAAGGGGGGCAACTGCCCCCCTGCTGTAGAGCGTTGCCCCTCCAGCTGCCCCCCCAATTTTTATGTTCTTAAAGTAATACTTGTAAAAACTAATTCAAGAATACTTTATTAATCCCAGAGGGAAATTATTTTGGCATGTTACAGCAGCTCTTCGTTCAAACAGATAGAAAGAAAAAGAAAGAAAGAACCATAACCAGAAAAGATTAAGACCAACACAAATACTAAATACTCAATTTACAGAACAAAAATGGGTAATAAAAATAATAGAAATGAATCAAAAATAGGTAATTTCCAGTCATAATCAGTCCAGCGTATAATGTAGTGGGATTATAAATATGATTATGATTGTAGTCCTCTCCCTTCCCCTTTACCTAGAGGAGAGGGGTTGTACAGTTTTATGGCCACAGGCAGAAATGATCTCCTGTGGCGCTCTGTAGAGCACTTGACATTGATCAGTCTCTGGCTGAATGTGCTCCTCTGTCCAGCCAGGACACTGTGAAGTGGGTGGGAGGGATGGTCCAGGATTGAGAGGAGTTTGGACATCATCCTCCTCTCAGATACAATGTGTAGAGGGTTCAGCTCCACACCCAGAACTGAACCAACCCTCCTGATTAATTTGTCTAGTCTGTTAATGTCTGCTACCTTCAGGCTGCTGCCCCAGCAAACCACAGCAAAGTAAATGACACTGGACACCACAGACTCAAAACATCCGTAGCAAGGTGCTGCAGATGTTAGAGGACCTGAGCCTCTTCAGAAAATACAGACGACTCTGGGAATTTTTGTACAGAGCAGTCGTGTGTGTTGACCAGTCAAGTTTATTGTTTAAGTACACGCCCAAGTACTTATACTCTGACACAACCTCTACCTCCTCCCCCCATATAGAGAGTTGAGTGACAGGACCCCCAGAGGCTTGTTTGTCCAAAAGCCTCTTATAGCGTTCAAATTAAATATTAGTTCACCAAAAATATCTAAGTGTAAATATAATCTTAGATCCTAGTTTTTTTCTAATTTATACCTAAAATTGTCTTTGTTTTCTTAGCAGAGATAATGATACAATAAATAGTTTTAAAGTGTATGTGTGGATATTTTGTTGACTCCATTTACATATAGGGGATTTTCACGTACTTCACTGAGGAGGGCCAGCATTGCCAACCTGCCTAGGCCTCTTGCCACTCCTTTGCCCCCCACTGTAAAATTTTCTAGATCCGCCACTGGCTCTGGGTCAAAGTTTAGTGTTCTGCGTATTCATTTGCATGCAGCATCAAAAGAGTTAAAATATTCTTAGTCCCTGTCTGTTCTGTGTTTTATAGCAGGTCCTAGTCTTGTCATGTTAAATTTGTATGTACAAAAGTTTGTCTCTCTGTCAGCAGATTCCTGGACTGGTTCTCAACCAGTTTCTGTCACTGTTTCTCTTCTTCTCTCTTTTTCTTTAAATCTGTTAAGTCATTGGCACCTTTGATTTCTTCATGTTTATGCCTCCGCTGTAACATCCTGAGATTTTCTCTCCCCCCTTCCTTATTACTTTCATTCCTGCACAGTAATTAATACTAATTAATTACAGAAAAACTGGAAGCAATATTGGAATTCAACCTGTAATTGTTCTTTTAATAATTGTTATATGTGTTAGAAGAGTAGCAATAACAGCAATGCTCTTTACTCTATGATATTTCTATGTGCAGAAGTCAAGGGTTTTTGCGTTTTTTTTTTCTTCATACCAGCGCTTTCATCAACATGGACTATGTTGTTGGCCAAAGAGAAATTCTGGCACCAGATGAAAAGTTAGGAGTTGATAAAATAAGAATTTTCTTCTGGTGACCTAAATGGTGACATAAATATCTGTGCCACATTTTTACGGCTCATAAAAATGTATGGCTTACCTCTGTAGGTAATTAAAACATAGCTTACAGAATGATAAACCACAATTCTATTTTGGGATGAAAAGTCAGTTTCATTGCCCAGATAGTTGATTGAGAAGTTCCAGATCTTGTTTGAGTGCAGGATGTGGTAGGAAGAGGAAACACCTGCACGCACAGTGATTTAACAATGACACTCTTACACAAAGACAGACTGAGCACCATAGTTACACATTTAAAACAAAATTTCTGATAGTTCTGTTAAACCTGTTTTTAAGGCTTTAACACTCATTCATGTTATTGCTGTACAGTGCAGTGTAGACACCTAGCTAGAAGTGAATGTTTGATAAAAAAAACATGAGCATACATCTTAGTTATGTTAGTAAGGTCACACAGTGTTTTGGATTTAGGCCAAATTACAAACTAGAACTGGCAAAATACATGCTCATACTATATTCTCATTCACTTACAACACATGGATGGCTGTGGATAAGGAGGCAGACCACGTGTCCACTAATTGCAGCGACACTGAATTTTGGCGTGTGTTACTTACTTGAAAGCTTCTTTGGACTAAAGCATATTCTGCATGAAACATGCTTTTAAGGGCGAGTTAAGGGCAGTATCCTTCAACTGAGGTAAAGCCTAAATATATCTCAACTGAGTAAAGGCCTAGATATACCTCGACTGAATTAAGGCCCAGGTATAACTCAACTGAGATGAGGCCCAGGTGTACCTCGACTGATGTAAGGTCTAAGTATGCCTGTGCCTGTACTCATAAAACGGATAACAAGATACATTTCCTGGTCACAATTCTTTCATTTTTCATCATCATTTTTCTTCTTCAATTCTTTAAGAGATCCTTGCTAAGTTAGGAATTGTTTATAAAGCAATAGAATTAATGTATTTCTGTTTCTGTGTGTCTTTCAGACTTATACAGGTCCTTTTGTTTACTGTCTACTGCCAGTTCTCAGTAGTTCTACCATTAACTCAGTCCTGGCTTCTATTGGCTACCTGCCCCACACTGACATTCCAAGGTAGGGGACGACGACAGGGAAAACCACATAGAGAACAAATGGAAAGACGGGTTGCTCTAAGCAAAATTCTGTCATCTGTGAAAAGGGGCATTTGGTCTGCTCATGACATCATGTTTTTGTCTTGTTGCTCTCTTGTCCTCTGATGTATTGCAGTGAGTTCAGACTCAGTGACGATGCTAACTCAGACAGAGGCATGCAGGTGGGATTTGAGCTGCTATTGGCCAGGGTGGAGTGTTACCACCTCCTGGATCTCCTGGACAAGGATCAGCTGGGACCACAGGTAAGTCTAGAAATCATCTAACATGTGTACTATATTTGCCATATTACAATCCAGTGAAACAGCAGCTTCTGGGTCAAGTCAAAACTGGGGAAGTTGATGTGTTTCCAGGTCCAGTTTGAGGACTGTGATTGCTGCTACTTATAACGTTAATCTTGGTCTCGTCAGCTCATAAAACTTTGTTCCAGAACGTCTGTGGATCTTATCTGCAAATTGCTTTCCCCTCTTTTCTCAGATTCAAAATGGCTTACTTTTCTCCCATAGACAGCTCTCTGGTTTTCATGTTGATTAAACCTTTTTTAAATTAGAAATACTGTCTTCGTAGCATAAACTAAAACCAACAGTGATCATTTAGAGCTGTTTGGTTAAACAATCAGTTTTCACAGGACACCTGGGTAACATGAAACATGTCAGTCACATGTTCCAATGCTTTAATTTGAGTGATCTGACACCAATGATACTGTATGTCTGTATTTATATTTAGTTATTGAGGCTAAATGGTTTCATTGTACAATAAACACAAATGAAATTAATACTTTCAGATAGTACTGCATATATAAATGTATGGTAGCCATAAGACATGGTCAGAGATCACATATACATGGTTTCATCTCATGGCTTCCATGTGATATTTGTGATCTTACTGCAGGAGTGGCTGGAGGTTCTCCAGAGTAGAGCGGGCAATAGAAAACCAGAGGAACCCACAGGAAAGAAGACAACAACAGAGCCAAAGGAAGAGGAGAAGATGAAGAAGGAAGGGGCAGATAGAAAAGAGGTAGGGGAAAACATAGAGGGTTGGTTGTCTATGGAGCAGGAGGAGGAAAAGAAGGAACCTAACTCATATGTGGTTGTGTAATTTTGTAATAAAGATGGTCAGTAATCACAATTCATTGTAGTTATCAGTCATGAAAGAATTTGATGCAGCAGTATATGGCAATATACTCACTGGTGTTTTGCCAGTTCTTTAAACCTGGAACACATCTGCTCCTACAGTATCTTTCCCCACTGCTTGTTCCTCCTCAGCCACAGCTAGAAGTTTCTTCTTCCCCAGAGTTATTCCAAAAAGCTCCTACTTCCAGTCACAACAGCAGTGTAGTCCAGCCTACCTATCTGCATCGATTTTAAATAGAGGCCCAAACTTCTCCTTCTTGTGTTCTTCTGCACTTTTACTATTTCCTGTTTGGATTTGAGCATTGATGTTCTTCACATTCTGATTCTGCCCCAAATCATCATGCTTGGCAAATATAGAATTTAATAAAATATATAATACAGTTTCTCCACAAGTATGGGTGACAAAATGAAATGTAAAAAAAAAAAAACAGGTGTTATAAAAGTATGTGAGGGGGATGAAAACCTGACATACATCAACAGAATCTCACACATTCTTTTACCAAATGTGCTGAGTGACTAAATATTTCAGCCAAAGGCTACGTGAGAGGCTACAGAACCTGCTTAACAAACCTAACTAGATTTAACCAACCAGCTGCAGTCTGTACTGACCTATGCTCTGTTTTATTCCTGCAGGTACCTGTATATATGGACACGAGGCTTGCAGTGCAGCCCCAGCCCAAGCCTCGACGCTGCCATCTCATGAGCACAGACAAGTCCATTATGGAGATGCAGAGAACCTACCCTGACCTGGCCTTCAGGGGCCGCCCTCTGGTACCAGACAAACCTCACCAAGAAAGCAGCAGCAGGAGCAGCAATAAAGGTCGAACTGCAGGTGATGACAGCAAAGGTACTGAGCCCCCCAAAAGAGACAGCGTTAAAGTCGGCTGTAAAGCTGATGAAGCGTTTGGTGACAGTAGCAGAAGTTGTAATGACGACTTCACTACGACTGGGACCGCCCCACAAGGAAACAACATTAGCAGCAGCATTGATGGAAGCAGAGTCGACGAGCTCAGTGGTCCTCAGGCCATTTCCCTGCACATCACACTGAGAACTGGATCCAACGCAGAGAAGAGCCAGAAACCTGGAGATCCACAGCTCACAGCTGAGCCTCCGTGCTGGACGCAGCAGCAGCCTCCAGCAGGTAACTCACACACAGGTAATGGATATCTTACCTCATTTTCTCATTTCGTTTTGTTGCTTGCTGGACTAACAATAAATTCAATACAATGTGATTTTCACAGATGGACTGAACAGGAGCCTGGTCAAAGCAGAGCCTCCCTCCCTGAGCTCTGCGGATGAGGAGCAGCAGCTGAGAGAGCTGGCACAGAGGATGGGCCAGCTCCACGTGCACGAGACCGGAGAGGATGTGAAGAGAAAGGAAGAACACAAGAAAGGAGGCGAGAATGCAAATAAAGAGAAGAGTAAGAAATGGAGGAAACCGAGAACAGAGGGAGATTCAGAGGAACAGAACCTCAGGAAGCCTGTGATGGAGACGGGTGCAGCGCTGAGTCGTGACCCCAGTAGACACAGCAAATCCTCTCACTACGACCACACAGTGGTGAAAGAGCAAAAGCAGCCCAACATGTATCATCCCTCACTTGTGGTCGTCACTACAGCAGACTGTGAGAGCTGTAAAAGAGGGGGCAGCACAGGGCAGCAGGAAGGAGAAGATCCCTGAAGAGTGGATGCAGCTCGAGGAGAGGAGCAGCTGGCACAAAGATTTATTATCATATAGCTGCACAAGAAATAAAGATGAAGATGGATTTAGTGTTACATTCAGGAGGACAAAACTAAAAGAGAAAGAGGCTGCTAACCTCAAGTGGATCCTGGTGCAACAAACATGAACAGTAGCATGCACACACAGGGAGTCCTCCAACCCATCTGTCCCCCCACCCACAGCAACACTGCCAAAACCCCATGCCACCATGTCCTCTCACCACCTCATCATTATCACCTTTAAGTTCTCACGTTTGCAAGAGTTTGACTGAAGTAATCACAGCCCAGACCAGTGTCTGCTCAGTCTGCGTATTGACCTACTATATTACCAACACATGATTATGAATTAAAGCATAGAGATGAAGGTGGAGTAAAAGTGTGATGTCCATAAGTTATAACTATGTGAAAAAGGTGTTTCTCACTGGGAGATTTTTGTTGTCACAGTATAGTGTTGATTCCTCCTGTGGCCACAAAAACTTTGAAGGGACTTAGGTGGATTTGTCCAAACAGACTTTACCTGGGACATGAAAACTTGACTTTGTTTACTGTATCGTGCTTTCAGAATACTTTGTCTAAACATTGTGCAGACTTTTAATGTTGGGAAACGTCAGCCTGTGAAGATTCTATTAAAATGCTGGCATTGACGCTGATTGTCGTGTCTGTGGAATACTTCAGCAATACCGTTATATTGACTTGGTGTGTTAGTTCAACTTGGTTTCTCAAAACAGCAGCAGCAGACCAAACTTCACCTTCAAACTACTTTTATTCCATTGTTCTGTCTTTGACTCAAGGAATGAGCTGTATGAAAAGAGGAGGTATCCGTTTTGGCAAGATTTATAGAAAAAGCACAGCAACTACAAGAATTGTGTGTCCAACATAGTTCATTATGTCTATTGATGGATCTGCTGACTTCTCAGCTGTGCTAACATGGTTGCAAACTGCCATTAGAACACAGTACTAATGTTTGCTGATGACATTCCTCTTTAGATCTGTGTACATGTTCCAGCTACGATGGTCACTTACAACATTGACTATGTCTACTCCAAATTTTGAATGGGAGTGTTTGAGTAAAGGGCAAAATGCTTCTTATTGTGGAGTTCACAGGCTACTGCTGACATCATAACATATCATTATAGAATAAGTACTAGGGATGTCCGATATTATCAGCCGATATGGGCATTAAAATGTAATATTGGAAATTTTTATTGTATTGTTTTTTACTCTTTTAATGACACAACGTTTACATACCATGCACATATTATACATCAAACTCTTCAGCTACTTCTCTCTCTCAAAATGTCAAAATATGACAAATC
>JAUBNQ010000007.1:1242438-1257323 GCA_032353495.1 Ctenopoma kingsleyae | reverse complement strand
TCTGACTTCGGTAAAAGCTGCAGTAGAAAACACACACGTTGACGATGCTTCCACCACTAACCAGGCTCCACACAGCTCCAACTCCAAACTCCAAAAAATCTGCACTCAGATATGAGTTATAGTCAAGAACGTGCAACCATTCTGTGAACATTATTAATGTGTTGATAATTATTGTAAATGACAAGACACAAATAAACTGATACTGAAAATATCAATGAATCATACCCGGACAATACACAAAAATATCCAAACTTGCAGCAGAACAACCAGTTTTGGCTCTTTGGTGGTTAAGTTTAGACTCTTACAGCAATTGTTTTAGACTCGAGAAAGACTGTGGTCTGTTACTTCACACACAATGTGTTTCTTCAACTTTAAACAAAACCTCAATCCATCTCTAACCTGAGCCAATGTGCTTATTACCCTGCACAGATGGAGTTGGGGAGTTTCTTGTGACCTGAGAAATGTAAATCCAGTTGTCATCATTTAGCTCTTCATCACTTCCGGAGGAAAAATCTATAATGCTAAATAATGTTCACCAGGAAGTGAACCTTGAAATAGACTTCAGTATGACATTCTACAAATCAGCATTGCTGTCTGAGGGATGCAACTGAACAGTGCGTTAAGAAAAAATGTGACGTTCAGAGCCCGGCGGACAAACAGATGTTACTCCGACCTTGGGTTCAGACAGCTGGCAGGACAGCTCAAACAGATGGCCTCTGTGTTTATGACTCTGAGTGTGTTCGCAGCCTCTCATATGTCAGTACACAGCCTCCACAGCCAGAGTTAGTGTTTGATTAATCCCAGCTACTGTAATTCATTAGCTTCTAACAACATGTAATTAAAGTGATAAAGTGATTCTGGGTGTGCTAACATTACATATATTAACCCCCTTAATAATCTCCTTTACTCTTTAATGTGGCTTTTTGATGAGTTCCAGTACTCGACAACATAAGACATTCAGATACATGGAGGCAGGATAAAATCAAATAAAGAGAAATAGTCATCTTCAAAGATTCAATTTTATGGCTAAATACTTCATAAAGATATGATGTTCCCATTAGCCTCTGCTGTATGTTTTGTTTAGTGCTATGTAGCAAATGCAGCTCTGCTGTGTGTGTGACCAGTGATTAGTGGCATTAAAACAGAAAAGTTATATGCACATTATCAAAGTACATAGTTACACAGGCTCAAGTGTCAAAGAAGGTCAAGCAGTGAGTTAAACGTTTTTAGTTTGCATCTATTTCACATTAAATTTCATCAGGGCTACAGAACGAGTCTAAAACCTAGTGCACTCTCACTGTCTATATTTGAACTACTGCTTCTACCTGGATGTTGTTCACTGCCCATGTGCTGCATGCTGCAGCCTCTCTGTTTACTGTCACTGATTAACATGAACACCAAATGAAACAGGTGCTACTTTGTGTTTGCTACATGTCTGTTTGTTCTGGGCATGAGAAAGTGAGATAATTTGGTGACAGACTCTCAGGCCTACCACTCTCACAAGTAGCTCTAGACAAAGGGAACAGAGACAAACTGAGAGTCCATATTAGGCCTATGTTAGGGTTCTATTTTATTCTGGGGCAAGATTATATGATTTTCAAGTAAAAAACTGAAAAGTCTTTAGTCTGCTTGTTTGACCTCCTGTATCTTTAAGGCCACCTTCCTCCGAGTCCACTCTGTTCTGATTGGCCACCTTGTGGAAGTCTTCCTGTCAGCCAAACAATGCCCAGCACCATCCTGCTGCATAGTGGGGCAGGTTGTGCCTGTGAAGTGCTGAAGATATTGCTCAAAGCCTATTGCTCGACTGCAACTGTAATGGAAATTTAACACACCAAAGTGTGTGCTTCACCATGCTTGTAATTATTTTCAAAGTCTCTCTTTGACATGAGAATGAACATAGTCCCAAAAAACCACAAAAGGACCTGCTGACATCATTTCAGTGATCCTCTTGTTAACACAAGTGAGGAGGACTAAGCTGGAGATCACTCTGTCATGCTGATTGAGTTGGAATAGCAGACCTGAAGCTTTAAAACAAGGGTAGTGCTTGAAATCATTGTTCTTCCTCTGTTAACCATGATTACCTGCAATGAAACACATGCATCCATCATTGTTTTGCACAAATAGGGCCATTAGTAAGACTGCACCTAAATCAAACATTTATCAGATCATCAAGAACTTCAATAGTTGTGAAGAAGGCTTCAGGGCGCCCAAGAAAGTCCGGCAAGCACCAGGACAGTCTCTTAAAGCTGATTCAGATGTGGGATTGGGACACCACCAGTGCTCAGGAATGGCAGCAGGCAGGTGTGAGTGCATCTGCACAAAGAGATGAAGACTTCAGGATGATGATCTGGTGTCATGAAGGGCAGCAAAGAGGTCACTTCTGTCCGAGAGAAACATCAGAGACAGACTGATATTCTGCTACATGTACAGGGACTGAACTGCGGAGAAATGGAGCAAAGTCATTTTCTCTCATCCCCTTTCCCATTGTTTGGGGCATCTGGAAAAAAGATTGTTGAAGGACGCTACCATCACTCCTGTGTCGTGCCAACAGTAAAGTATCCTGGGACAATGTGTGGGGTTTCTTCTAAACGAAAGGGAGTGGGCTCACTCACAATTTGGGCTAAAAACACAGCCATGAATAAATATTGGTACCAAAACATCCTATGAGAATAACTTCTCCTAACCATCCTAGAACAGTTTGGTGAACAAGGCCTTTTCCAGCATGATGGAGCAATATGTCATAAGGCAAATGTGATAACTAAGTGGCTCAGGGAACAAAACATGGAAATTTTGTGTCCATTGTCAGGAAACTTTGTGAAAACCAGTACTTGTCAAACTGTCATTCACAAAACTTTTGGCCATGCGTGTACTTCTTACTGTAGTATAATTAAATGTAATGTTGTCTAATTTTGTCTGTTTCCTCAAAGAGACCAGTTTATTTGTAGTCTGAGCAACTTGTAAATACAACATAAGCACCAACAAGGTGAAACATCCTGTTTACACATTCAGCAGATGTTCAGCATTGAAATGAAATGCAAAAGAATATACCACTGCTGCTTCACCTGAGCTCACACTCTGCACTGATGCACTCTTTTATTTTTATCTTTCTATGTGCACTACTACTGGCTGTGTGTGTGTATGTGTGTGTGTGTGTGTGTGAGAGAGAGAGTGTGTTTATGCATGTGCAGAAAGTGACATCAGATGAGTCAAGAGACATAGAGACAGAGACAGAGAGGTACAGTACATCTGATCTGATGCCACGTCATCAGGAGGTCATGGTGACACAGGAACAGGCAGGTCTGCTCGCTGGATCAGTCATAGGTGTACACACACACACACACACACATACACACACACATTGCCATATTACAAAGCCATAAGTTAAGTCCTGGGCACTGTGTTACTTGTGTTGGTGCTTCCTTTAACATTGTGTCACATATGTCATGACTGTGACACACACACACACACTCATGTACATTTTAATGACGGTGCAGTGTGTACTACACCCTGTGATGCCCTTTACACAGCTACTTGACATTCAGCAGGGTGGACACTTTGTCATACATAACCCTAATAAATCTGGAGCCCACAGCTTCAGCATCCCACAAACCTGTGTGTGCGTGCGTGCGTGTGTGTCCCAGTTGTTTTTTAGACCTCATCAGCACAGGATTGTCTACTGTCCACACTCACTCAGCCCTCACACAGAGCACTGATCTACAGGTTTATGTACAATTACTGGCTCTTCATGTGAGGACACTTGTTCTGTTCACACCACAGAACAGGACAAGTGGAGCACAGCCATCAAAAGACTGTTTCTTTCCACAGTGAACAGTAGAAACAATACTTCAATAAATAATATTGAACATAGAAGTATTGCTGAAATAAGCACCAGCCTGTTTAACTGGTGGATCAGGAGGAAGAGCAGTCGTCTACCAATAAGCTAGTGAAGTACAGCTGCTAATTTCACAATATTTGTTACAAAATGTAGATGATTCATTAATGTGAAGTATAAAATTTTCATATAATTATCTGCACATTTGTTCACTGTTATCAGAAATGTACCTATTTACTACAAATAATCCATAATTTACCATGTTTTATTGAAAATACAATTATATTAAGTTACTAGTATACTTATAAAGCTGTAAATTCACTTCAAATAATTACATTTTCAGGTAGTTTTTAATAAGTAATTAGTAAGTAAACTTATTAATTTCATGAAATGCTGTTCCAGTACTGCACTAGTGTTCAGGTAATTAAAAACAAAGGTTTTTAAGGTGGACGTCCAAATCAGATTCAAACTCTGTGCACTGATGATAGCACCTGTTCACGAGGACGCACACGTTGGCGAGGTCGGATCATTTCCTTCATGAATGTTGTTATCAGCTGTTGTGATGAATTATAATAATAAAATCCTGAAATGGAAAAGCAGTCAGCTCTGAGTAACGTGGCAGCCGTGATGATGCTGGTACGCTGAGGTTAGCATCCGAATCCTCTGAGAAAATTCTAAGTGTGAGATAATTGGTGCCAAAACAAATTCTCTAAAATCACTGTGATCTGTGTGCAGCTGAAAAACTGTTTGGATGACTGGTTTCCCACCTGCGGCTCGTTGTGTCATGGATCGACGTTGTCATAGTTACAGAGGTTTTATCAGTGTCAGATGAAATGTGGTTAAATCAAAACAGTTTTTTACATTTGATGGTGTTTGTAGGTCTGAGTGGAAACATTACTGCTGTTTTCCCTGAACAACATCATTTACCAGTTGTAGCATAATACAGAGAACATTAGCAAGCGAAGTGCTGGTATAAGAGAGGTGGATACATTTGTTGGTTACACGAATGACCAGCTGAAAAATGTGTCTGACACATTAAAAGCTAAAGGTAAGTGCAGTGTGGACAAACTGCAGATAATTGGAATCATGAATAAATTCAACTCTTCTATAAATTCATAGGCAGAGAGTGAGATTAACAGCAGCTTCTTCTGCTCACTTTCTCAGGTGACAACCAATGAAATAATTATGCTAATGAGTCACCGTGGGTCACATGGTAACCAGACACACTGAGACACACAGTATACTGTAAACTGTTCACACGGAAGAATTTCGGTGGTGAAAGTCACGGAGAACGAAACAAGTGGAAAAACAAAGTTTGTGAATCAGTAAGTGTCAAATACAGAGACACAGGAAGCCCAGAATCAGCAGTCTGCAAAAATGATGCTTGAACACCTGATGGAACATCTCTCAGCTGTTCGGTTTAACCGGCAACAGTCAGTATGATGATTTGGAGTAGAAAGAGCACGACAGAGATGCTGAGTCTTTGTGAGGATGGTGCGAGTTTCAACACGCTGTCGAAGACTGTGTGGACGGATAAATGTAGTTCAACAACTTAAGACTTATGTCTTTCAATGTAAACTAGCAAATCTGTGTCGAGGGACAAAGCTGAAGCTATCCCACTGACATTGCTGCACATTTTCATTCAAACATTTAGACAAACACGTGTGTACCTTACCTCATCTGAGACTGCCAACCTGCTGAGATCTACCAGCAGACCACACGAATCCAGCTTTTAAACATGCACATGTATAGATCCACCTTTTGTCTGTTCAAATCCACATCAAAACCCGAGTCCAGCTGGATCCACAATGCTGCTACAAAACCCAGCATAGCTGTGCAGTCATCTGCGCTGGATCAAAGTTTCTCCCAGCCCTTTCTTTAGACGGCCCCGATTCTTTCTGTAGCCCTTTGTCTGTCTGAGCCACGTACAGAACTGCTGCGTATGTAACCAGCACTGATCCCAGTGTGCGACTTGTTTGTCTAAATGGCCACTAGACTTCCTCCAATTCTTTCTCAACTTAGTTTTCCTGCCTGTGTTGGTTGGTTTCCCTGGACTGAGCTAAATATAGAGTCCACACAAGGTAAAGTGGAAAAGAGCAGGACAGGAAATGTATCACAATATCATTGTGTGCTTGTGCGCTCGTCTGTGTTTGTTTCTGTGTGTCTTCCTGTCAAACCCAGCAATGTTCGTGATAACTCTGTCCAGTAAACGTCCAGTGAAATACATAGTTACAGGTTGATGGAGCTGAAGTGATTTCATTTTTAGTGTGTGTGTGTGTGTGTGTGTGTGTGTGTGTGTGTGTGTGTGTGTTCATGCATTGTTTTTCTCTACTTGTGTGAAAGGGACAACCCATCCCATATCACAGTCTAGTGACGTTGTCCACATTGTTTTGTCTCTCTGGACTTCTAAAAATGTCTGCCTAAACAAAAACACTGGCTGCACATCCTGCTGCCTGACTGCACAAAAACAATTCAGCTCCAGCGTTTATTGTCTCACACATGGTCAACAAAGACCAGTAACACTACTACAGGGATACGGGAATTGAACCATTTTCACTGGATTTGACCTTGCTCTATGACACAATATACTAAAGACGTACTCACATACAGTACCTGTTATTTGGACTGTGTCTGGCTAGATATAGACTTTGAACTGAAACAGCACCTGGGCTGTGACTGATAACGTTTCCACTAGAACAGAGAAGAATGAACATTGCTAAAGGCCACTTGTCTGTTAGTGATAGCAGTGCAGCAGCAGCTGCAGCCCTCTGTCACTGTCTGCACTGGATGTGCTGACTCAAAGCTCAGTTACAGTCCAGTAATCAGTGAGTGCAGGTACCTGCACAAGTCAAAGATAATAAAACTACACTTCAGGGTCTGCATCTGTTTGTTCTGATGTGTCCAAGACAGATGTCTAAAAAACATGACTCCATGTGACTCCAGAGTAGAAAGCTTTTTTTTTTTCATTAGCACTGAACTGCTCTGATTCGTTACTTATATGTTTGAGATCCACTGTGCACTTCTGTGTCAGGGTTTATATTAAAAAATGTAGTTTTGCTGTTTAAGGTCAATAGAAAATCAACATTGTTAGAAGATACACTTACCTTAACATGATGCAGACTGCTGGTGCTACAGTAGCAGTGCTCAGTGTGATCACTACTGACACACACTCCCTAAACTTACTTGAAGTGCTGCGGGTTAACTCTGTCTTCAATAACTCCTACAAACACTGTCCTTTCCTTCACACACACACACACGCACGCACACTATAAATAGATTCAGAGTTTACTGGAAACATATCACAGAGTATCCTTGTTAGAGACAGAGACGGGGTGGGGGGTGTGGGGGAGCAGACAGAGACAGACACAATCTAATCCAGGGGGACAGAGCAGCAGAGTCAGCGCTGGTCAGTCTGCTGTAAAATGACATGTGGAAATGTTTCATTATGTTCTGATGGTAACAGTGTGTTGGTCTATGAAGACAATAGTTAACAGAAGAAAACAAAGGGAACAAATACAGGATGGATTTGCAGCAGTAGAACCACGTCACTCTACATCCAAAACCGTGTCCCACAGGGTCTATTTAACAGCTGCCCTGGAGCCTTTCATAGATTCACTGTCAGTAGATAGAGTTAAAGTGTTTCAAGTGGAGATTTTTCTCTGTCAGTGACAGGTCCAGAGCTGAGGGGACATCCTGGTGGCAGTGTTGGTCCTCAGAGGATGAATCCTGCTCTGACTCTGACTGTAACACCACAGCAGGTTGACATTTAAGGTTTTCAGTGAACTACCGTATCTCAACAACTTTTGGAAGCATTAACACCGTTTTACAGCCATTATACAGATATATCACTGGATCATCGTGTTTTAATGTGTTCAACACATTATTATGTCATTATTACAACTCTTTGTTCCAGCTCCCACAGTTTTGACAAGAAAATGACTCATGTCAAACAAGTCATTGACAGATGACAGAGCAGCCAGTGTTAAATATAATCATTTGTGTTTTAATACCAAGAGGTTTAATGTACATTGTAATATGAATTTATAAAAAACACTATTTATTCATGTACAAATTACAAACACATCTGCTGTTTTTTTCCATTCTTTTGTTTAAATGTACACAAGTGTCTTCTCTCCCATCGCTGTCCCATAGCAGCTTTGCCACCTGGCAAGACTTAGCAGTGAAACATAGATAAGAGCAGTGTGAAAAAACCCCCCACACAAATTCATTTCATTTATCTCAACACATAAACACAGAGGAGAAGGAATCCCAGGTAACGAAATCATATTTTAGCTCTTTGTAAGAAACACGAGACTCAGACAACGAGTAGTTTTCTAACAGTCTCACAAAAACTAAAAGAAAATCCTACACAAAGCTTATTCCAAACACTTTACATTAGCAACTTTCTTTAGCACATCAAAATGTGCATATTTATGTAGTACAGAAATACTCCATGTGATTTTCTGATGCTTAGGTGGCAAAGGAGGAAGAGAGGGAGCAGACAGCTGGCCTCTTCACAGAATTAAATATCCACAATCACTTTGACTGGCAACTAAATACAACTGGATCCCCCGGCACAGGTCCACAGGGTTTGTCAATACGCTAACTGAACAAAACGGCTTCTTCTAACATGTAAAACCCCATTTAAAAACAAAATAAGAGAGAAACTTTAAAAAAAACAGTCAAAACAATTTATACAATTCTGTTTCTATCCCACATACCACATAGTAGATTAAGTTGAATCTTCATCTCAAGTAAAATGACTGTTTCATTTAGTGTGTAACTTGTACAGTGCAGAATATATGGGCTTTGATTAAGAAAGTATGTGTGTGTGAGTGTGTGTGTGTGTTGTATTTCTATACTTTTAAGGACCAAATGTCCTCTCAGTGATTAAACAACGTGACATATTGGTAATAATAAAGAGTAATAAAATCTGGGTTAGGTTGAGACCAAAATCGTTCAGTTTCAACTCATCATTTACCATCTACCTTAATGTTAATCATTACAATTATTACATTTACATTTTAAATGTGTAATGCAATAAGTGAATATGATATGAACTGACTCATTGAGGACTCAAATGTGTTAAGAAAAATAAGCAAAATTATTCTGACAATACATTACATGGATAGCTAAGTGATACAGTGCCTTTACATCCCTTCACCTGTTTGCATATTCATTTTAAATTGATCAAGGAGTTTGGAATCACCTAGAGTTGGATCATTCAGTCAGACTTACTAACTGGACAAGAAGGACTATGGTCAAGGAGGTAACAGTGAACCAGGAACAGGACAACCACCAGAGCAGGACTCCATCAATCAGGTATTTATGATAGTGGGGTTTGGATGGAAGTCACAGCCTGTGTGGAGTTTGGAGGACTCTGATTCTCTGGCCTGATGACACAAAAGTAAAGTCTTTGGACTGAACTCCATAGAATGAATCTGATGAACATCAGACACTGCTCATCACCTGCTATGCCATCCCTAAAGTGAAGCATGGTGGTGGCAGCATCATGCTATGGGGCAGTTTCTCAGCAGCAGTTAGAGGAAATGATGAACCTCACCAAATACAGAGAAGTTCTTCAAGAAAAACTTGCTCCAGAGTGTGTGAAACATGAGACTGAGGTGATGAGTGACCTTTCATAACAACAATGTTCTATCCAGAAGCAAACAACTAAAACTACGCTAGAGTGGCTTCAAGTTTCAGTTTTTAATTCTAAATAAATTTACTAAAACGTTTTTAGTCTTGTCATTGTGGGTTACTGAGTGTAGATTCAAAAAATTCTATTTCCTACACTTCACATTACGTCTACAACAAAATGAACTGTGCAAAAAGTGAAGGTGTCTGAAGTGACTGTATGTTAGTCCACCACCACTTTGGTCCAGCATACCTGGACCTGGAAATAACATTCATGTTCCCCTCACGATGAACTGTAATATCTGCTGAGCCAGTGCTGTCCAGTGCTTTGGTTTATGACTAAATTCATGCAAAACTAACAAAGCGATTTGATCAATTTGCACCACATCTTACTGAATAATTCCTGTGGGTGTATAGGATACAGCATCACCTCTCAGCCTTGCTGCCATTCTTTGCCTCCATGGCCACTTGTAGAAATACAGTTGTAGCCCATAGAGTTTTTCCCATAAAGCAGAATTATAAAGCTACAAATGTGACACCTCAAACAGCAGACATAGCAATTATTACTCGGTGTATAATGAATTTTTAATCCATGTCAGTTTAACATAGTAAATATTTCCCAGAGTCTAGAAAAGCTATTTCTCTGCAGAGGTTTAAAGTTAAATGTACACTTTCTGATTTTCTTATATGACCCCCAAATCTAAAACGCTCCTCAAGGTTGGAAGTGTTTTGGGATTCGGAGTGCTGCTGGACCAAACCAGGGATTTGAGGGATTTAGCAGTGACTGGATGTAGTCAGTGAATGTCCTCACAAGTATAGTAATACAAGCTTGCGTGTGTGGTTTTGTCTCTTGTCTCCTCGTAGTGTCCGTCTATGCTCTCTGTGTGTGTGTCGATGTTTGGTGCGTTGCTGCCTCCACACAGTAGTTGGGTTTATCAGAGACGGTGAAGCCCGGCAGACACACACACTGATAGGAGCCCACTGTGTTGATGCACTTTGCATTTTTACACAGCGACATCCGATTGTTCAGTTCTGAGCATTCGTTCACGTCTGTGGACAGAAAAAGAGAAATGACATAAAGACAGATATTTTACACTTTTACTTTTACACTTCTTTACTGTATTGTACATACCAACACAGGCCATGCGGGACAAGTCCAAAGTGTATCCATCGAAGCAGTCACAGGTGTAACCCTCCTGAACCCGGACGCACCGGCCGTTCTCACAGCCATTGAGTATCCCACACTCCTCTGCTTGCAAACCCTCAAATGCCTTGTATGGATCTGTAGCATAAGAAGACAACAAAGAGCATCACTGTGAAATCTACAGGCCACACTTCATATGATTAACATGAAAGAAGAACAAGCACAACACCAGGTGGTTGCTGGTGTTCTGAAAACAGCAGGACATTCCTGGAGTTCTGTTTTCTCATCTCCAGTCAGTGTTTTACTGGACTGAGGACCAGCAGACATTTGGACTGAGATTCCTTAAGAAGTTCTCATTCCAACATGTCGTTACTGTGACTGTCACAAGGTGGCAGCAAAGGGCTTCACAATAACTGCTGTCTACCATCAGAGAAGGGAAAATGTTGCTCCTTAAGACTTAGGAGTAAATATTAGTTCAGTTCATTCATTAGTTGGAGATTAAATGGAGAACATTCAATATCATTGTTACCCTCCCCAGGAGTGGTCAACTAAGTTAGAGTTATTGTTTTTAACAACACAAAATTTATTAATTATCCCTGAAACGCATATAAAGAACACATAAAATCATTACTTACGCTCCTCGTTTTCAAAAAACGGCAGGACAGCCTGTTGCTCAGGTGATGGGGAATAGTCTGGGCTCACTTCATATTCGTGGATGGGGCCGGCAACAAGGGCATCGTGGCCGTATAATCGCCGCCCACCACCCAGAGGAAGGTTACACATGGCTGCATAGTCCTCTGAGAAAGAGACAAAAACTGTGACTAAGTGATGTCAGGAGCTGCTGTAATGATAATAACGGATATGATAAATTGATTCTTTAGTTAGTAATTCCACAGACACAGCTATGTGTACTGTTGATGCACTTACAGCTACCTGGATATTTGTGGATGGTGAATATGGAAGCTCAGGGAGGACAATGTAATCACTCAATAAAGTTTAGAATTTATTAGTTACTTGTAGGGCTGGATGATATAGACCAAAACTCATATCTCTATATTTTTGATCCCATAAAGTAAACAATAAGACATCTTTGGGACAAAATTATATGTCATAGTTATTTTATGAATGTATGACAAATTATTGGCAGTTTAGACAAATTTGGCACAAATGAAATAGGTTTTGTAAAAAAAAAAGAAAAAAAGTCCAAAACAGAAAAAGCTGCATTGCTGATTAATCAATTAAGAGTTGTTAAAAAAGAAAGTGCACTGTGCACCTTTTATGCACTGTATCAAGCTGTGTTGCTCCACTGTCAGTGACCATGTCTTAAGCGATATGTTAAGGTGCTGTTTTGGTAATGTCATTCCACTTCGATTTTTCATGAGTGTAAGGGTTTTGTGGTGTGGTTTGTTTCGGGGCAGGTGGTCGAGACAGCTTCACGGCTGCGGTGGGAGCTCGCAGTTTAACACACTCTTTGTACTGTGTCTCATGGCGCTGTTAAAAATGGTGAAAAAGATTTGAAGTACTCGAAGCTTTCATTGGAACTTGTTTTCGGCTTTCTCTACAAAACACATTATTCTGCTGCTCATCTGTTGCTCCAGATGATTGAGCCACTGCCCCTCCTTATACCAACCTGCTCTCCTCCTCAGCTCCCCTCCTGCTTTCTTGAAGCGGACTGAAGGGGCGTGTTGTGAGCTGTGTTCAGAGGGGGAGTGCGGCGGGTGGGTCTGTCTTTGAGTTGTCGGACAACAAAACAGAAAAGAGGCAAAAGAGCTCTATCGAGTTTTGTGATAGCGTCTCATTTTATATAAAATTTAGAAGTTATATTGATAATTTTAAAATATCGATATATCACCCAGCCCTAGTTAATTGTTATGTAAACCAGCATTTAACCTTTAACATTTAACAAACCAACATTTAAAAACACTGATTATCCATGTGTTGAAAATTAAACCTGGGATGAAAACAGTCATACACACATTGGTGCCATGACTACATTACATAAATGATACCATCTGATCTTGTATGAAAGCACATAAAAATGAAGCCTGCACCATCATTTCCTGTTCAGATAAACAAGCCCAAACTCTTGTATACAGCACAGACATGGCAACGTTAAAACAAGCATCATGGTACAATGGAAACTCACATCTATATCCACTGGTTTTGATGGATGGACTTTAACAATATTCTGTCATTAAAATTATCTGACCTGGGTTCAATCACATAATCAAGGATTAAACAATCAGTATTTGTAATATATCATTTGAATCTGAATGGTAGCAAAAGTTATAAGAATTTGATTTTTAAACACCATCATAATTTAGCTGTGTACAAAGTAACAGACTAAAACACAGGCTACACTCTGCATGATTAAAATCCCAAATGATGTTATACGTTGATTTTAAAATCTTCCTACTCCCATCCCACATCCTCATCATAAGGAGATCAAAAAGACAAACACAGCCTCTGCTACGAGACAAATCATCTGGCTGCTGTTTTTTATTCGTTGCCTCACATTCCTGTCTGAGCTCTGAACTGCATTCGCAATTGAAAAATAATGAACCAATTCACATTCAGCTCGCAATGACAGCACCTCGAGACAGCTGAAGCCAGTTAGAACCTGCTCACTGGGGTGGAAACTCGTCGGCAGGCCCAATACTGATCAGCCTGCTCACAAGAGTGTCAGTGCTGTTAAAAAAGTGCTCCACAAACACAACTAAAACTAAAACAGAGGACACACAGATGTGTATTATGGTGTGTATGTGTGTGTTGCTGTGCAGTAAGTACCTGTGTTTCTAGGAGGACACAGGGCACAGTCCATGCCCCAGGCTTGTCCATACAGGCAGCAGCACTCTGTGTATGTGGTCTTCCTGTTGAGACCCAGCGGCTCAGTGCATGTCATGGTTTCTGTAACCACCTGCCAGCAAATCCCTTGGTAGTCTAACTGCTCTGTCTCATGTTGCTCTGCAAACACACATACAGCATTACACACACTGCACTACTACACACACAAATGGCTAAATGAAGTTGTTAGTTTTATTCTGCCTGGACAGGAACGTCTTATGTGACATTATGGCTGATAATTGACATATTACATACTTTTCAGTTTTTAATCTGATGATGTTTTACTTAGCTTTTACAGAGATACATTTGTGCAAACATTTTCTCACCATGCGACTCAGGCATTAGGACACAGCGGTTACTACTGGGATCCAACACCATGGGATGTGTGCAGAAACAAATATATGAGCCATCTGTGTTCAGACACTGTCCACCAGCACACACTGCCTCATCCAGACACTCATTGATATCTGAGAACAGAAAAGCCAAACAAGTTAGTCACATGACTTTGTTCATGTCAGCTGCACTTCCCCACCCTGCTTCATCATAGACAAAAGCATCCACCCACATAAACTAATTAGTTAGATAACACTTAAGATGAAAAATTCCAATTCCACCACTCACTGATCAATTGCTCCTGGATCTTTACAGTTAAATGCTGAAAACAGCATAAACTCATCTAAGTCAATAAATATTTCCATTTAGTTTGAGTTTATGTCAGTAATGTTATAACCTTACTGTGTACAGTGCCTTAAGATTAGTCTCTTGTGAAATGGTGATATACAAACAAACTGAATTAAACTGAACTGAATAATTGAGGATTATAGAAACAAATTTCACATTAAACTTTTTAAACTATCAATATAAAAAGGTCAGATCAGGGCTGGTTGGTTTCTAAGGCCTGAAGCCAAAAGGATTAGGCAAAGAGCCCATCGGAAATCTCCTTATCAGTTACTGTAACTATGCAACCCCTTACTTTACCTGCTTGTTGTGGGACTTCATAATAAGATACATCTGAAATATAAAGATGTTGGTAATGACACATTTTGCTTGAAACTGACTGGAAGAGAAAAGATCTTGTGCTTTCTGTTAAATTAAAAACTTTTTTAATGCGTTCTCAACACAGGTTACAACTCCCAAGTCAGGTGGAAGCCACGAAATTTATACATCTGTGTTACTATGGAAATCGATTGCTACCCCAGTGTACTTGTATGAATTCAATTCAATTCAATTCAATTCAATTCAATTCAATTCAATTCAATTCAATTCAATTCATCTTAGGGATGTCCGATATTATCGGCTGATATCCGTACACATATTATACATCAAACTCTTCAGCTACTTCTCCTCTCTCTCAAAATATGACAAATCTGAGGTGTAGTTTTTGAGATATTTTTGTTTGTTTGGCACACCTTGCAATAATGTTTAAAG
>JAUBNQ010000007.1:1190577-1214403 GCA_032353495.1 Ctenopoma kingsleyae | reverse complement strand
ATATTATACACCTTATATTACCCCATACTAATGCATCCACTAATTAAGCAATTTTAAATAGCCTTGCACACAAATGTATCAGACTACAATACCTTTACAAATCACTGCAAAACCAGGTGACCTCTACTAAAAGAGTGGGTTATAGTCACTAGTGGGTCTGTGAGGCTGAACTTAGGCACAGTGGTGCTTTGTGCTAAGTTCTAACATCTGCACTTTAACATGCATAAAATGACTATGTTAAAGTGCTGATGTTTAGCAAGTATAATTCTAACTATGTTGGTCACTATGTTAACACATCAGCACAAAACACAATGGGAATGTTATTTTTGCACGTCATAAAGTAATGATGATTTAGCTAGGTAAAAAGAAAGAGAAGAGAATAACCACATACAATTACAATTTATCAATTCATCCTGAGGCGTAATATGTCGAGTACCTTCGGATACATACCATTTCAAATTAAAATGTTACCGTGCAGGTGTTTATTATGTTCACTATCATAGTTTATCACGTCAGCATGTTAACATTTGATAATTAGCACTAACTACACAGTATAGCTGAAGCTATTAAGAATGTCAATAATGTTGCAAGGATGTGGTTTTGGAGAAAAGTTGTGAGGCATACCAAAATTATTCATTCAACACGATTGTATGTATCAAACCTAATATTAGTCTATCCAATGTTGTCAAACTATTTCACTCACAACCACAAATGCCAATCTCACCGTGACCAAAATGACCACATTTTGTGCCAAGTCATCAGAAAGATGTTGAGATACTTTACTAGCTAAGTGAAAAGTTAGATCAGTGCTGCCACCAGCATGCCTGACAGAATGACAGATCGGCATTGTCATCCCTAGACATGGCGCTAAACGGTCCTAACAGTATTTCACTCACCTGATTACTGTTACTCAATTGTTCTGCTCTTGTGGATTATAAACTTTAAGGAGGTACAATGTCCTCCTGGTCTCTGTGAGATTCACTGAGGTACAAACATTTGTTTTTTGTAGAGAAAACTAAACTAAACTATTTAATAAAAGTAAGATTAAAAAAAGGTTTGGGCATTTAGTTCTCCCTGAGGTAGAATAAATGTTTGACGTGGGTGGGGACCTTACCTGTTCCTGGAGGGGGGCATTTGTCACAACGAGGGCCCCAGGCTTTGCCCACACTGCAGCAGCAGAGCTGTTTGCTCAGCTGGGCAGAAACTGGGTGTAAACACTGCCTCCCTGAGCTGACCAAACGGAAGCAAGCCCCCTTCTCCTCTGGGATGGCAGGCGTGTTGGCTGAAGAGGAGCGCAGAACGAGGACAAAGAGGAGCAGGGGGAGGTGTAGGAAGTGGTGCACCATAGTGTAGGAAACACATACATGGGGGAAAGAGAGGACAGAGTGGAGAAGTAAAGAGGTCCCCTTCACCAAAGCAACTTTTCAAACTACATTTCTGCCATAAACTGTTTTTCTAAAAACAACACCAAAGTGAATAAGAAAAACACATACAGTACCTATAAAAAGTATTACAAACCTCTGAGGATGAGATGTGAGAGACTGTGCACACAACTGCTGCCTAGGTTCTTTTACAGTGTCAAGTCTGATCAAAAAGCTCAATTTTGGTTTCATGAGAACCTTCTTCCAGTTGTGTAGTGGAACCCAGCCAACTGTTGGCTGTATGTAGAATCCCTTCTTAAAAGAGATTCATTGCACTCCAGTGATCTTTATCAACTTTGTCACTTCTAAAACTGCAGAAGTGATTTAGGTGAGTCATTTTAGAATTACTTCAAACAGGGTGAATACTTTAGCAATCAATTATTTTCTGTTTAATATCCATCCATCCGTCCATTTTCCTAACCACTTGTCGTCATAAGGGTCGCGGGGGGTGCTGGAGCCTATCCCAGCTGTCATCGGGCGAGAGGCGGGGTACACCCTGGACAGGTCACCAATCCATCGCATGGCTCTGTTATTATTTGTTATTATATGTTAATATTTTTTGATTAATTTGTAGAGATGATGTTTTTCCCCTTCTTGATCAGTGTCCAAAGGTCTAATGAAATTGTCTATGAATAAGTAAATCTTCCAAAAATAAAAGGGTAGGTGAATACTTCTTATAGGCACTATATTTTACTGTGCAAAGTCAGAAAATCACATTTTGTGGTGGCACAAATAACTATGTTTAAAGATTTAAAGCTAACACAAAAACAGTCAAACACAACAAAGCACAGACAACAAGTACGAAAAACATGCCAATACGTCATGCACTACAGGAATCGTGCACTGGCACAGCTGAAGGCATGCAGGAGAGTTTTCTTTCTGTGTTTTTCAAGACTTATAGTTTTCCTATTTGCCACAAACATTACCTGGAATAAATCATTGCAATTAATAGTTATTTGACCTAGCTGCCCAAAAACAATAATCCCATTTCAAATAATCAGCAACAACTACCTGAGGCCTGATGTGAGGTTTAATACAGCTCAAATGTAGTCACATAGACAGTGCTGCAGTGCTAATTATTCATTATATAAGTAAGATGTAAGCAAATGGGCATAAACACAAACACACATACAATAGGTTAATTTCCACCTGGCTCCAGCTTCATACTAATGCATAGACACGGCACATTTGAAAAAAAGCAAATAAGCAAAATGTTCTTCTTCCTTGTTCTTTGAGGGGCCTCCACACAACACGATTCTATTGTGACTTTGAAAGGGATACATTCACATTATTCCTATAATGTCCCAGTACTAGATCATAGTAATACATAGAAAATCTTCAATATTTAGCATTTAGAGCAATGTAAACTCTGGAAAAAACTGGAAAAAGTCTGAAACCACCTACAATTGGCCTTTTGGCCAAAATGAGTAAATAAGCAAGGGGAGACTTGGTCAGGCAGGTAACCAAGAAATGCCGGAAGGAAAACTATCCCTGCTGCACTGAGCCAAGGTGGGCTTTCTGTCAGACTGGGTGGATGGAGTCACGCCTAAGTAAAAGGCAGATTACAGTCCACCTGGAGTTTGCCAAACCGAATTTATAAGACTGTGAGAACATGAGGTAAATGTTTCTGTGGTTTCATGAGACACAAATGACGCTCTGCTGTCTTAATGCTATACACCTCATTTGCCAAAAAAATGGTGGTTGCATCACAAATGACTCGGTCTCAAATCAGTATTTAAATAAAAGAAAAGTAACTAAACATTGCCAAGCCTTCAAAGAAAATCTGTCTCAGACTTAGAGCTTGACAGATTGTGTAAAAGCCTCTGAAATCCCCATCATTCATAATAGCATCAGGGTGCACCATCTGATAATTTTAGTAATGAATTTTTATAATTTAATTTTAATTTTATTTAATTTTACTTTCCAAAACCTACAATCTGACAATCCCACCAATTTAAGATGAACAAGGTGGGTGGCAGTGAGACAACAGGCGAGATCCAACCTTTTCCACCCCTCTTTCTTACTCACGTACTGAGTGTACAACAGTGTTACACCATTAATACCTCTGAGGTGAGTTAGTCCCAATGTGTGATCCATTAACCTCATTTGTGTCATTTACTTGGTTGAGAAAAAGACCCCAGACAGCGACTTTTCACTGTGTCTTTGAGTGTGGCTATTGGGAGTACGTATACACACTTTTGTCTTTAGATGTGTTTGGAAAGCACATCACAGAACCTAACTTGTTTCAAGCATGTGTAGCTGAGGAAAGGGATAATGTTGCTTAGTAGGCCTTAGGGATAGCCACACCAAACTGAGTCATGAGTAACTGCATGCGCACAAAAACTGATCGAGCACTTGTACCCACTGACACAAACAATGGATTGTACTGATTCAGTTGTACTTTTTTATCTTTAAGATGCTTTTGCCTATTTACACTGTAGTTGGTCTCACAATAAAACACACCCGATGCCACCTTGGCTCTATTATACCAACTGGGAGATGAACTCATCTCACTTCTGACTTCTACATCTCGCTACCTCTCAAGGCATCTTAAAGGACCCCCCCACCCCAGTTTAGTACCTTTAATACAGAACAGTGAGGTAGTGTATTGACACAATAAATCTACCTTGAATGTGCATGGTAAAAATGGCTACTGACCCAATGATAACATATAAATAATACCAAAAGTAAGAACACACAACCCACTGGTGCTGGGAAAAATTAACAAAGGATTGTGTTGGTGCTGTACTGAACTCACTGACAGTACAACTGATTATCAGTGTTCAGACATTTAAAATCATGTTGCCACAATGACACACCTTACCAAGGTGTAAACAAATGTTGAACTCAGAACAATTAACTGGTAGCAGCTGCAATGAAAGAAGAACATTAATATAATGGTAATATAGAAAAACAGTTTAAGTCTGAAATGTAAAGCGGAGTGGATCCACTCAGATAATGAACATAGTGACACACAGATCCAAGATTCCTCAGTTCCTCAGAAAACCTTTTAACTTCTCATTCTGAGCATTCGGACCAAAAATAATTTAGTTTGGAAGCTATAAGTCTGGTTCCCTCTGAGAACCAGATGCCAGATGGATCCCAACTGAAATCGTGACAACACCTTTGTCATGAGTGGAGGGTACTAAACCCGTAAAAGCAAAAAAGCAAAACGGAGAAGTGTATTTCAAGGTTGTAATGGAGCTGCTGCTGAAATGTGTTAGATCACTTCATGGTGTTTGATCCTGTGGCTCCCAAACAGACATAGTGTGCAACTAAAAACTAAACTGGTTCTCTCTTGGCATGAGACATGAGATGTGTTATGTTTGGCTATACATTCATTCTGCACTGCAGTTCATGCTTGAGTGGGATCCTGATTATACAACATCATGCTTTTTTCCGTGCATTGTATGCATATGCATATCATCAACCACACTTTAGTTTTAGCAGGATTCCGAGCTGCTCTTGCTAGCTTGCTTGTCTATGATTTGTCCCTTGGCAGGGAGAAAGCATAGAAAGCAAATAAACTTATTGCCCATGTCTTCTTGCAATGTGATGACGTGATAGGAAAGATCAAACTCGTATAAAAGATTTTGTATGCACAAATCAGAGATGGGCATGCAAACTTAATGCATTCATTTTTGTCTATATCATGTTTCTGCTCAGTGTGCTACTACACTGTTGGATGAAAGAAAATGATTGGGGCTTACATATGCATGTGGTGAACGTGGGGTCAGGGACATATCCAGGTTTACATATGCAGCGGTAGCTTCCCACAGTGTTCCGACAGTTTCCATTGGGACACACACCCTGCAGCTGGCACTCATCCAAATCTGTGAATCATCAAAATAGGGAAAAATACAATCAACTTAAATGAAAGAAATCAGGCACATCCCAGAATTGTCATTCAATCTGTATTTTACCTGCATATGCCTGCAAGTTTTTCTAACATTTATGCTTATTATGTATTAATACACAGCAAAAAGACAAAGAGCATTTGATATGTGATCTCTGTCAGATCGTCAAGACACATTTAGTTAGTTATGTTTGATACCACACAAGTCTGAACAGAAACTGGAGCACTTGAACATCTAGATGTTGGGATGTTGATATCCCATTATAGTTTACAGCCTTTAGGAACATTTTCTTCTGATTCTTAATGCAGTGGAGAGATATTTGTTTGTCGGTTCTTTGCCTGTTGCATCATCATTAACAAGGAACGTCTTGTATTTGCTATCAGTAGTAATGATTCAACTCAAACTGTGTGTACAGTTTTAAAAAGGCAAAAGGACACAACTGGCCCACAGAGTGTCCCTCACATCTGCATCCCATGATATCTAGCTTAAAGGTGAAAGAAGTATGTTTAATAGGCTGTTGACATCCAAGAAACCTTTACTGTCACACAAGCTTTAGTAAGATTACACCACAGGACTCAGACTTTTGGGTGCACAGTTCTTCACCTGTCGTTTATTTGCTTACATTGCTATAAGAATATGTGAGAAACCAGGTTATAGATGTTTCATGCATATACAGTTGCAAAAGAAGTAATTAAACTATTTTCAATCTCCTGGTTTTCTGCATAAACTGGTCATGAAATGGATCAGCATGGTAGCTCAGTCGGTCATCTTCAAACTCCAAGAGTAAGCAGTTGGACTCCTAGTCCCACCAGTCCTACATGTTGAGGTGTCCTTGAAACCTTGTAGTAGCGCCAACATGTACTGTCTGGCAGCTGTCCGACAATAATTTCCCCAAGGGGATCAATAAAGTATGTCATTATTATTATTACTAAAGGAACTCCAAACTAACAAAACACATGCAGAATGGTCCATCCAGCCCAAACAGACCTCCCATCTAAGTGGACACACATTTGGTGCATTTGTATTTGAAAAGTAATAATAATAAATAAGAGAAAATAATGTGGATTATAATGAAACTCACTGATTCCTCAGAGATCCAAATCAAACACATCTCTCCAGTTGTACATAATGAAAACGTTTAGCTTCAAATGTCATTTGTAATCTGATCTCAGCAGATGGACTGCTCAGTTCAGTTTGCAGCAAATACATCATTTTAAAGCCAACTGCCTCTGAAGCAGGTCTTCGGTTTTCATGTCTATCTTTAAACACCGTGCATGTGCTCATAAGAACAGTGTTCGTACTAAGCTAATGATCCCTCCTACGGCAATGTGATGAAATACAAAATCTCAGTCGTAAAGCTAATTTGAGACTTCAGAAGTCTGGGTTAATCTGATCAGGAAATCTGAAATCTTCAAAAGCTACTGTCTTTTCAGTACAAACTTTCTTATGTGCAGCAAGAATGTTGATGGCATTGGTGATGAATGGCATAGTTCTTACAGCTGAACACAGCTACAGATTACTGGAGACAATGTTAGGTCATTTCATTGAATTTTAGTTGGACTGTGCTATCAAAGCTTCCTTGGCAGAATGTTTGGTCTTTCAATGCACTGTACTGGCCCAGGTAAACTGAATAATAATGAACACAAAGATTGTAGGGTTTCCTGTAAAAAAATGTGAGGTCACATTTTGAAATGATAACCATTGGTTTTCTGTTCATCTCATCACCTGTTAATGTAACCAGTAGGACTCTTACTGTATTTACTTCAGAATTCCAAGGTAAGATCGATGAATTCATCCTTGCTACCACAGCTTTGTACACCACATCAAAGGTTTTGGGTACATTTGTAATTTTAAGACTATCATATCCTGATAAAAGTGCACACACTGTATATGATTCTCTGTAAGTCAGCTCACATAGGTAGAGAGTCAAACTGTAATCCATCTGTAATCATTTTTGTTTGCATTTGCACTCGAGAATCATGAAATAGCTAAAAGCTTTTAGATAATTTGAGGTAGTGACTAACAGAACTCTGGATACCTTGTTGGACCTCACAGCTGGTGAACAGAGATGTTTGTACCATATTTTGGGACAATCCATTGAGTACATGTTGAGATATTTTACTGTTTCCAAAGTACTGGATGGGCTGAGACCAGCACTGCCATACCAGTAAACAACATAGCTAAGAACAAATGTAAAAGCTCTTACCTTGGCAAAGAGAGCTGTTGATCCTCTTGTAACCCTGAGGACAGTCTATCAGAGGAATAGCTGATGAGAGCAGAATGTAGAGAATAGAAATGGAAGACGGTAAACATGTTAGTCATTTATTTTAATTATCTAATGAATTATTACAAAAAGACAAGCAGTAAACCTGTTCTTTAGTTTTCAGGTTTGATTTAGCCAGGGTTTGAGACTGCAGTCATTTTTATTCATAGACCCTGATATTAAGTGTTAGATTTCCATTAGGAACCAGTTGTTGTTAACTATTATGAAGTCCAAAGAGCTGTCACTGCCAGTGAAACGTGAAGAATCATTAGGCTGAAAAACCAAAACAAATCCATGAGAGCAAAGACATTCTGTTGCCTAGCACTTGCTCAAATGGGACTGTTGGGTTTTCTACAAATATTTTGTGTAAGGTCCTAAACCTTACACTGTAAAGTGCCTTGAGATGACATATGTTGTGATTTGGCGCTATACAAATAAAAATTGAATTGAATTAAATTCTCTGTTGGCAAAGAAACTATTTGGTACACTACTGAAAAAAGAGAATGCATGGTGAGCTCAAACAACGGTGATGCATGAAAGAAGCGAAAAAAAACTACTACTTGAATTAAGTTGAACTTCAGAACTTAAGTTGAACTTCACTGCACTGTATTTTAACACCAAACCAAAACTGAAAGCAAAACACCCTAAAACAAGCAGGAAGACAGCTGCAGTAAAGGTCTGGCAGAGCATCACCAGGAGAGAAACCCTTCATCGTGTGAGGTCAGTAGGTTTCACACTTTCACTGATAACAACCAAGTATATAGGGAGCTATGTACTGTAATGCCTATTACATGGTTCAATATTTATAATCAGGTCCTTAAATGTATGCTGACAGTCTACACTTTAAGCACAGCATATCTATTTCAATTTAATTAAACTCTTGAGTATACTGAAAAGAAAAAATGAAGAGCTGAAAGCTACACAGCTAAATGCTGCTCAATCAGCCAGTCGCTCACAATAAACCACAGACTGAAACAAACTCATGCAAATCTCTGCTGCAGCTTGGACACTAGGTTTGCTGTGATGCTGGACAAAGGCACCAGTGGGGAGGTGGTACCCAAATACCTGAAAGCAGATTGATATTTTGCTCAACAGAAAACAAGGCAATGTTTGTTTAACAAATAAAGCCAATTTTTCACCAGCTACAGTACCAGTAGCTGCAAGGCACAATGGGCTGTTTCACGCTGACTCCCACCGCAATATATGAATAATAAAGCTGAAATTTCATCTAATGGTATTTATGAGGCATGTGGCCTACAAGCAGGCACGAGTGATTGCGGATAATCAGGTTCTGTAATACACCATGTAGAGCTAAATTTCAAATATGTCAGGAACTAAAATTTCAGCTGTTCTACATCATATTCATATCATACTTTCCACTGGAGTCTGTTTCCAGGTGTTAAGGAAAACTGTCTACAGAGGGAGCTGTTTGATATCTAATACATGTCCTCAAGTGATGTCAGTGTGAAAAGTTGGGCTACATTATGGATAATGTAGGTATCAGGTATCAAGAATGTCAAGCCTTCTTTTTTGTTTGTCAGTCTTTAGTCTGACAGTATTAACATGAATAATTGATATTTTATTAATCCCTTTGTGGAAATTCTTGTGGACAGGCTGGCCTATTAAGGTGCCAAGGGTTTGAGGGTTCAGTGTCTCGCCCAGGAACATTTTGACATGTGGCCAGGAATCAGAGGGAACCAGGAGTAATAAAGTGGAGTCAGTAATATTTAATTAAACTAAATTTGGTCTAGCAAGTTGAACTAGTGTCAACTACAGTCATGTGTGTACTTGTACAGTGACACAGTTATCATCATTGTGGGTCAGTATGCACAATAATAGTATAGTAATAATTAGTATGAAACAATCAAGATGTGTTTAAAGTGACTGTCAGCTTTAATTTAAGGGTTTGATTTGAAATATTTGATGAACTGTGCAGGAAATGCAGTGACTTGAATTCATAGACCAACAAATAATCTTAAATGTACTTTTACACACACACTACAGCTAACATAAGCAATACGTGTGTCTGGACAGTTGGTTCATGTATTTAGCTGTTTGTTTCTCTCCTCAATTGAACTGTGGAAACGTAGCGTAGCTCTTACACCAGAACATGCCTTTTCATGCTCTACATCCAATAGCTTTGGCCTCAAAGAGAAGTTCCACACTTCTATAAAGGGAGAGGGACTGAATAGCCACAACCCCCTTCTCAACTCCCCCACAGCTCCACATACACACATACCCACACACAGAGTTTAGCTGGGTAACAACCTGTCTAAAAAGAGCTGGGAAGCACTGCATGCCACCAAAGCGTTTTAGTGCTTAGGTCCAGAAATAACTCTTTAACATGGTTAAAGTCACCTTTCTCATAATACCTAACCCAACACAGGAGTTATATAAGGTGTCCTAATTGCTCTGGCTCAGCATCTTTATTTTGTCTGTTGCCAGCTGAGGAAAAAGCCTGAGCTGTGTGAGCAGTTTTATCAGTACAGAGACACAGTCTGTGTTATAGAACATCACTGGTTAACATTCGAGTGATTTAAAGCATCAACTGAACATCCCTGACTGATCCCCTGAGGCTCTGCTTTTAAACCTCCTATCACCTTACCTGACACACACCCTGTCAGTGAAGATCTAATTAAGTTTTTGTGTGGGAGAATATTAGTGATGATGCTGTTGTAAAAGTTGAGCACTATTCCAAACACTGTGCTGTGAAATACTCCTGCAACCCGAGGAACAGGAAAAGGTTGCATTACAGGTGGATGAAAGAAGAAGCCAAAATAATAATAACTGTTTCAGTTCCATTTGTACACTGTAAAGCATACAAATATTTCAAACTAATGAAGAGCAAAGGCCTGAACAGCCAGATCCCTGTCTACTTTATTAACCCCTTTGGGTAAATTTCTTGTGGACAGACTGTCCCTTTAAGGGGCCAAGGGTTTGACACGTCCAGGAACCAGGAAGCGAACCTCCAACTCTGGGGTTCGTAGACAACTGCCGACTGTCCTACCAAATGTGCCATGGTCACTCCTCAATCTGCCGCCTATATTACCCACAATGCAAATCAACCCTGGAACAGTTGGTCTGGAGATTGGTGTGTTTTATGCTAGTAGGATAATTAGCTACAATAATAATTGTATAGCTATAGCTGGTCATCCCTGCTGTAGTGTGTTCAGGGGAAATGTAGCTTTGTAGAAATGTTTTTATATCACAGATAAAAGACAGATTTCTCCAAGTAGGGGGGCTTGTTCCTGCTGTTCTCTTTATTGTCTAGCCTCTTTAGATTTAAACTTAACTAACTGTACCTACATAAATGCCTGAAATCATTCTAACCTACTCGCTATAAACAATGTGCAGAAACAGAAATAAGATATATAATTTGTACATGCCCAGAAGTGACTGTTTAATCGGAATTTAGCCCTGGTTGAACTGTTACCAGGATTTGGTATGAAGCTGCTGATCATTTAGTTTGATGCTGACTCATTAATTTCTATAAAAGTGCTGTAGTGTAGTTGTACCAACAATACACACAGTGTGCAGCAAAGGTTAAGGCTATGCAGACGTTTCTGAAGGAAAAGTCAGGTGCTCAAAAAGGCAAAAAGCATCAGAGAAAATCAGCTGTACTCACATGGGTTCTTTGGACACTTGAGGCATTTGTGGAAACCCCAGGATGTCCCGATGGTTGCACAGCACTGCTCCTGCTTAGTGAGACCTGGCAGAGCCTTCCCACACTGTTACATGCATAATGACACAGTGTGGGAGAGGAAGAAAAGCATGGAAAAGGATTCATTATTATTATTTGATAAAGTCATGTCAGTTATTTTTTAATTTCATGTTTCCGTTTTTCAAAAGCAGAAATTACAAAATTACAATTGCAGAGATGGTTTGGTTCTCTTTTGTGTGAGTTGTGGTTTCAAGCACATTTATGCTACTATCTTCAGGAGTAATAGCACCTGAGCAGGGACAGTGTAAACATCACATGTACATTTGTGTGACAGCTGGTGAGGGTGGTCACTGGCCCCATTTGATAATGGATTCATGAGAACAATAAAACAATAAAGAAAACAAATGCATTTGTGTACGCATATACGCATTTTAATTCCTAGACAGAAGTCTGTCTGTATTTCACTTGCTACACACATGGAAGTCACAATTTCAAGTCCAATTTCTTCTTTCAGATGTTCGTCAGCTGCAGTGAGCTATAGAAGAAATATCTGACAGTGTACCTGACTGCCTATGGTCTCCTGGAAGCAGCGACCCAAAGTGTTCTTAGAGGTGACAGGCTGGTACTGAGGAACCTGGTAGCCATGCTGGCTGGGATAGACTATGTTGTAGCCATGATGCTGGATCTTCTGGCTGCTCTCTGTGTGGTGATAGGTGTAGCTGGTGGATGAAGAGGACCCGGACTGGGAACCCTTGAGTTGGTGTCCGTTGTTGTGGTAGTTGTCCAGCTGAGACACCTGGTGGACCTGGACAGAGGCCTCTGGAGGATGTTTGATGTGGATGTTGACAATGCTCGGGCTGAAAACTACACAGACACACAACAAAATTCGCAATACAGTTATCACTGCACCATGTCATTATGAATTTTATTCATTTATTCATTTAGATTTATTTTACTCATCACAAGTCATATTACATAACCTGTGGTTGGTGTTTCTGCAAGACATTTGTCAAATACAATATTGTCTTACCATCTAGTATCATCATCATCAGTATCCAGTAGACTGACACATACCACATATTAAAAGTCAGGATAATTTGGAATTTGCTTATCTGATTGTGTCTCACAACTATTAGATGTTGTAAATATCATAAGCTGCTAATGCACCTGTTCAGTGTAAGATGATTTATTTAATATTCACATACCACCCTTGAGCAATGAACCAGCACTGAACTTTACTTAAGGAACTCCAATGAACAGGGCTAGTGGAACATGAACACTTGAGTACTACTATTAACTTCTTGTTAAGTAATTTCATCAAGACAAACAGTAAAGAAATCATTGTGGAAAGAAAATAGTGGATGCTGATCTTAATGGGGATCATCATGGTAATCTTTGAGATTACTGTCCAAGAAAAACTTACACAGTGACAGATCAAAGCCAGACTGAAGTTTGCCCATGAGCATTTGAAACATGGGGATGAGTTGAGGGGTGAAATTTCTGTGCAAACTGTTTGGGCACATGGATGATGCTTTTGTTTGGCAAAGGAAGGGAGAGGCCTTCAATTCCCACAGTTAAACACTGTGGTGGACCAAACACCATAATGCATTGGGGTTATTTTGCTGCTTCAGGCACAGGGAACCTTGTTTGGGTTCATGCGATCATGAAGAAAGTAAATTACATTGACATTTTGAACAGTAATGTAAAGAAATGTGCTGCCAGTCTAGTTTTAGTTCACCGCTGAGTCTTCCAGCAAGACAATGAATGAAAGCTTACATCCAAGCTGGTCCAAAACTTTGAAGGATCCCTTGAGAATCTGTGGTTGGAACTCAAGGTTAGTGTTGTGCTCAAAAACCACACAGTTTGGGTGAGCTGGAACAATTTGCCATGGAAGAATAGACTAAGATTCCTTAAGAAACATGTGGCATGTGTTGTTCAGGACAGGAAGATTCAAGATTCAAAAAACTTTATTAATCCCAGAGGGAAATTATTTGCCATGTCACAGCAGCTCTCAGTTCAAGAGGAAAGAAGGAAGAACCATAACCAGAAAGGATTAACACCAACACAAATACTAAAATATACAATGTATAAAAATAGGTAATTTTCAGTCATTATCAGTCTGTAATGTAGTGGAAATGATAACAAAATGATGTCTCTTGATAAATTATGAATAAACACACTAATACACTGACTAACACATTGAATGCTTGTATCCTTAATTTATTGACATGTGGTTTGTTACTTTTAAATGATCCGTTTAATGTGAAGGTTTGTTCTTCCTGCTCGATCCGGTTTTTGTAGCTGTCCACTCAGCAGTTGGATTGTAGGAAACAGGTGTGTAAGAGCTAAGAGACCACAGCAGTGTTTTTATTGTTATTATTATTTACCATTAATTACCTTCACTTCACATTACTGCTGACCAGCCTCCAGAGCCACAGTAGTTTAAATGTATGATCTACATTTTTCACAGTGCTTCATGTAGCCTTTATGTGTGTGACTTAATGCAAATGGGCTAAAACATGCATGTTTCAGTTCACCAATAAGGAACAGGTAGTTGTAACTCATTTTCTTCTAACCACTTAAGTCTTGATTCTTTTACTCACCAGTACTCTGGCCGTTGCCGTAGGTCAGAGGCAGTGTGTGTGTGGAATGAACCTGAGTTTGGCTGTAGCCTCCACCCTCGTGCTGATGCTGCTGGTGTCCATTCTGAACAGGCATCTGGCAGAACTTTCCAGTGAAGTTGGGAGGACACTGACACTTGTCCCTGGTGCTGCACTTCCCACCATTCATGCATGGCAAGTGGCACACCACTGAAAAGAGAAAAGATGTACTAAATGTCCCACATGTGAAACAGAGGTATTATCTCATTAATAGGACTGTATACAAGGATGCTCTCAGTAAAACTTTCAACACAAATGACATGATTTCATGGTTCCTGATGTTTAAAACAAAAAACAAAGATGAAATTTAATCATTTGACTGAATCCACAACAACTGATAGTTTTGATTGGAGTAGGTGCAATGGGATAATCCTGCTGTGAATTCTTGACTGGCGTGGGGCCTAACACGAAGGGGAAGTGGCGCTATATAAATAAAACTGAATTGAATTGAACTGAATTGCTTTGCTTTTGTCTTAACTTCCCTTTTTTGCTGTCATGTGACCAAGGTGCAGCATTAATGCCAAAAAATGACCAAATGAATCTATGTGCATCCTATATAAAAAGGTTAGTATTTACAGTCCATTAAATAATTATATTATTCACAGTTCACAATAATATTATTGCAATTCTCCACTCAAAACAGACTCCAAATGGTTACTTAGGAACCTGAGAAACTCATCAAACTAAAAGAAAAAATCAGCCCGTTGCTTTCTGATGGCAGCACAAGGTGACACATATATGCAAGAGTTATTGCACATAAAATGAAACAGTGTGGTGAGGAGAATGCCAAACTACTTTTCTCTGAATAAAGTGCTACACCTGTCTTTCTCCTTTAAGCCTTCATGCCTTGCCTTCCACATTCATCTCACCTCCCGTACCCTCTTTTCTGGCAGGAGCAGATCGCCAGAAAGCTCTCAACACTTGGCGAGCTTCTGCACTCACCTGGGAGAGAATGTGCCAGAAGAGCTACAAATACACCTCTTATATTCACTCTCCAGGGCCTGAAGCAGGCCAAATGAGATACACATACCACAGAATTCAAGTTTAAGAAATTATTCTCATTGTGGTAACAATTCATGCCATGAATATGTCCTGCTATCACCAAACTATCATAGATTGGCAGAGTAATTTGTAACTCATCTTCACCATGAACAAAATTTTCATTTGCTGACATTCGCAGATCAGAACTGAAAATCGTGTCTACACCTACTTTGTTATGTGATCATGCAAACACATTTTGGGGACAGGTGTACATCTGCTTTATGACAACAATCCAGAACTTGGCGTTTAATTCAAGGTGTGTTAGTGTGGCCTTGCACATACATGCACACACAGACACATTCAGAGAGAGGCAGTGGTCTAGAGCTAGGTGAAGAGGAGGAGCTGGTTGACCTTGATCTCAGAATCTAGTAAAGGTCAACTTATTTTCATAAAAACTGTTAATTGGACTCTACTGTTATACAATTAGCATTTGTAGCAGAGTAACTGAAGGTAGAATTAGTAGAGTAATTGTAATGGGAGGAATTTTAGTTGCCAACAATCCTTTATAATATTTCTGTATCAGCCACGTTATAGATTCCTGTGACCTGTTTGGGGCTTCTCTAATTTCAGTGGCACTGTTCTTTCTGGGAATATCTGTCCAAGTGTCCAAATATCAAGAAGGCAACATGCTTTCTTGTTAGTCCAGGTCAGACCATGATTCTTTCTTCACTACTATGAACATGGTTATGGGAGCTACTGGCTCAGACTTTCAGGGTACATTAATCTGTTCAGATTCAGAGCTGCCATGAAGGTTTCGATCCCTGGGGACCACAGAAGCCATCCGTGGCTCGTGCTGTGTGGGCAGCATGATAGCTCAGTGGGTAGAGCGGTCATCTTCAAACCCAAGGGTGAGCAGTTCGATTCCTAGTCCTGGCAGTCTACATGTCAAGGTGTCTTTGGACAAGACACTGATACCCTGACCCTTGGCGCCTCACATGGACAGCCTGTCCACAAAGAATTTCCACAAGGGGATCAATAAAGTATGAATTATTATTATTATCCATTCTTTCAGTCTGCACCAAACTGGTGTATGAAACAACTGACCAAGGCAGTTCCCTAGAGCAAGACAGATTTTTACTAATTATATCTAATTAAACGCCATCAGGCAGAACTACTCAGATCACTTGGTACTTTCTGGAGTGTGACATTAATGAGCAACAGTTTCTGACACTGTGATGTAATTGTATTCCTACTGAGCTTAGAAAAGCCAAAGCAGAGAAACACAAAGAGAAACTTCATTAACTCCAAATATATTGACCTATAGTACATAAGAAATCACAAGACATTTAACGTTAATACATGTAATGGCATACATCACTCCACATCAGTGTTTGACATTTTAAGCAGTAAATACATCAGTGCTGGCTAACCTCTGTTTTTAAACTCAGAGTAAGTCACTGATACAACTTTTTCACATTTATAAACACTAATTTTCAGTTTCTTATGCAAAATGCTGCATAGGCTATTCTTAATTATCTACTGTAGAAGCATACGCTGAAAGTTTTTATCCATTTTCTAAATTGTATATTTTCTTATCCCATATATTTGCATTTGTCACATATTGAGTTTAGCTGTTTAAATTGAAGTAAATACTGGTGTGTTTAATGTGTCCAAACAGCTGAAGAACATACTGTAGCACAAGATTTTATTTATTGTAAGAATCATTTTACTATAGATTGTCTTGTATTTCTGGGTTTCCTAGGAAGCTTCATACTGTACACTGTGCAATGTGATTAGTTTTGTTCTTTAAGTTCTGAAGAAGAATGTTTGTTTATGGAGTAAAAATCTGCTCTGTATAACCATCCAAATGCTCCTGCTTCTCTGCAAGTATTTTATTTTTTTCTTGCCTATAATAATGCTTTTTTGCCGTGGAGCACTCCTACTCACTCCTTTACATTATGTGCAGATACTGTATGTTTGACTGATTTTACTTTTCATTTTAGTTAAAATTTCTGCCAGAATCAAGACACAAAACAAAACAAGTGCCACCAGAAATTTACACAGACAATGCAAGGATGCCTCAACTCTAACTGAAATAACTGTATTCACTCTAAGTCTTTAAAATGTTTTCAAGTTTCATTTGTATTTTAATGCTTTATGCTTAATTTCCTGTTTTCATGTTATAATGTATTATGTAAAACACCTGCATCAAATATGCTAAAAAAAAATTGCACTTGCCTACATGAATATTGTCCAAATATATTAGTCCAAACTGTAGTTTGCTGGTCGGACACAGCCTCTGGGGATCTCCCGGGTTGGTTACAAATTGAATCTAGCTCCTGCGGTCCAACCTCGCTTTTGGTTTTATTGTGTTCATCCATTCCATTACACTCACTCCAGACCTGCCAGAACCCAATAGTGCTCCACTCCTTAAAGATCTGGTCTCAGTTTCGTAAACATTATGGACTAGTCTCTATGTCAATTTATGCTCCTATTATGAGCAACCACTTATTCCCAGCTTCCCTCTTAGATAAAGCATTCACTCTTTGGCACAATGGTGTGCTGAATATTAGGATGCATTTTTATGTCATTCAATCAGGTTAGACAGAAATTTGTCCTGCCAGTTCATAACTTTTTCAGATACCTACAAATCAGACATTTTGTTCATAATCATTTTACAAACTTCCCTTCACTACCACAGACATCCCCTCTTGACCCACTTTTGGAAACCCGGCCTGAGATTAGGGGAGCCATATCAAAGCTGTACATAAATATATTTGACTTGGATGGTTTTTCATGGACAATATTAAAAGAAAACTGGGAGAAGGATATGGGTACAAATATCACTGATGATCAATGGTCTAATATACTTCAAAAAATCCACTCCTCCTCTATCTGTACAAGGCATAGTCTTATTCAGTTTAAGATTGTACATAGGCTTCACATGTCTAAGGTTAAACTGTCTAAAATGTACCTAAGGGTTAATCCTCTTTGTGACTCCTTGCACCCGCTACCCTTTTTCACACATTTTGGTCATGTTCCAGTATAAATGCGTTCTGGTCCTCTATATTTGAACTATACTCTGCAATATCAGGCCTAACTATTGAGCCCTGTCCTTTTATTGGACTCTTTGGTGTACCCTCTAAAGATCTCCCTCTACGAAAGCCATAAATACACAAATTGTGTAGCTTATTCCTCAATGTTAGCATGGCGACTCATACTTCTACACTGGAAGAGTGACAAACCCCCCTTGTTTGCCAGATGGATAAGTGATTCTTTTTTCTAAAGATTGAAAAAATCAGATATACATTGAATGGGTCGACGAGGAAATTTGATGCAGTATGGCGTCACACCTTACACCTTGACTCTGTATAATGGATGCTGTTTACAGGACAAATAGGCAACCACTCTGTGGATTTTTTTTCTTGTCCTTTTCTCTTCTTTAATTGCTTTTGTTATTGTCATTGTTATTACTTGTTATGGTGATTGTTATTACTGTTTTTTGTTTTGTTTTGATTTATGCACCTTTGTACTACTGTTTTGAATGTCTCTTTTGGGTGACTTAAATTTCAATAAAAACACATTGAACAAACTGTAGTTTGCAGTCCCCTGCAAATCAAAAGGCAGTGTCCCAGTAGACCACAAATACTGTATAAAAGGACTCTGTTGAACACTGAACACTGTACCATGGACTGTGGTTAAGGTTAGGGAATGATCCTGTTTTTTATATACAGATACATATTGTATCTGAAGTCATCTTTAGGTTTTTCTCTATTAATCCAAACTGTGATCTTTCTCTAACCTTGACAATGTGCTGTCAAAGTCTTAACATAAGGCTGTAGTCAAACAAAGAATATGTTCTTCTGCAAGATTAGATATCTGGTCAGATAAAACCACTGTATTAAAATGTTCAGTATCAATATATTTTCCATTTGCATGAATTATCCACATACTGTATTCACGTCACGTTAATAGAAAACTCTGACATCTGAACAGCTAACACTAGAAGCTTTGTGGCTGTTCACTGGATAAACAAATGAACTTTGAACAATGTAAAAGAATCAGAGGCAGACATACAACGGTGCTACTGGACAACACACAGCAGATTAATTGTATTGGCATTAACTATTATAATAGATAATGCTTTAATTTCATGTGGCTGTGATAGATCTAAATAGATTGCATGTCATGGCATCATGGCATCCAGGGACAGTAACATAGTAATTAGAGTAGAAGAGTGTAACAGTACTGATTACTCTTCATACTGAATGATAAGTAAGTCCTGAGTAACTAGGCCAGGATTGTTGGTTATTGGCTCATATTCACATATCAAAGTTTGCACATGTTGAACTATGACAGGAATTTATTTAAATGTCAACAGTGAATCCAAACATCACTACAAATCAATTCCAGTAAAAAGAAGGAAAGTATCCCTCCGGGTCATCCAGAGTTAACAGTCTGGTGCTTTTAGTTTTTTCGCTTTAAACTGGTCTAACCCCAGTTATACTAATTTGTTCAGCTGTGTCAGACAGGAATTCATGCTGTTCCTCAGAGGCAGGTTCAGACACAGTTTGTCAGGTCTGTGCAAAACATTTTAGAACATCCACGTCATGTGCCCTACTGCACAGGAGCTGTTATACTACACTCTTAATTCAAGGAAATGTACCCTGATCTAGTGATCGATGTGTCGGGTGACATTAAACCATCCATCATCACTCGTGCTACAATGTCTTGCGAACATACAGACAATGCATTTAGACTTCTAAAGAAAACTAAATGCTGTGATCCAAACTAGCTGGCACATGTCAAGAGTGATCAGTGGGTTAGCTAATACACAACATACTCTACCTAATACACTACATACATCCTTTCTTCATACATCAACCTGATTAACAAGCAGAGACTCTGCTAAAATATACTGAAATATACATTCAATTTAAGTAACTTAATCAATTTAGTGGCAACCAGGTTAAACAAAATCCACATGTTTTGGCAGACAGTTGTCTATTAACACTGACTGATGTTAGTATTCATTTGGAGTTATGTTGTGGTCACCTAATGAATCAGTATGCATTCTCCCTTTAGCTCCGTTTTAGGTCTTCACCAACTCATGCTACAATACGTTCACCAGCAAGTCTCATTTCTTTTACCACATACATACGCAAGTGACCCAGGAAGTGATATTATTGTTTATTCCTGAAAACAGCTGAAGAAAGAGGAGTGACACAAAACCAAGTTGTGGCCTTAAAATCAGAGCAATGATTTGACTGATGATAAAAATCCCTGTAAAGCTGAGGAGAACTGCAGAGTAGGTGATAATGAGGACTTTCAGGAAACCATTTCTTCTTACACATAAAGTAGTCATTACATCTCTTATACATCTGTTATTATAAAAATACTGGGAGCTTTAGTTTGGTTCAGTTTTTACAGTGTATTGGCCAAAATAATATTGTAATTTTCAGATTTCCAACCAGAGACATTGTAGTTTGTGTAGCACTACACTTTTGCTTCAACTGGTCTGTATCCTGTACACAACCAACTGAAATCGTCATTTTTAAGTTTAAATTTGAGCTAAATGCTTTGCTAAGGTTATGTTTATGTCATAGAAACAGCTAGAAGTATCAACCACAGTGTGTTTGTGTGTAACAGAAGTCAGGATCTCTTACCTACTCTGAAGTTGGGTGCTGTCAGGGTGTCTGTGGCACGGCCATTCTCACTGATGATGGTTGTCGTGTTTCCCAGCTCACAGTTGTTGTGACATCTGCCTCCAATGCAGGTTAATTTACAGATGGTGGGTGTGAAGACCACCTTGATTCTCCCCGTATGGTTGCCCACCGCTGCCGAAAATATGGCACAAGCCACGAGGAGGGGGAGGGAGAGCAGACGTAATTTGGTTACTCTTTGATCCATTGCAAAATGTTAAATCACTTTCAGGTTCAAGCTTGTCACAAAATGGGAAAAAGAAATCTACTACGTAATTAGCAATTTTCCAAAACTTGTGTCTTCTATATACTTCCAACTACCCCTCTCTATCTGTTACTCCTCCTCTTCACTGCTCCTAAATCCAGCGGTGCCTCTGAAACATGAGCAGCAATATAGAAAAAAGTCTGGATGAGACAGAAATCAGCAAACAAAAAAAAAAACTCTGGGATGTTTTCCAGTTCTTCATCATAAGTCTCTGAGAGGTGGTTATTGTTGTAAGCACACATAGCTTTATTCCAAACAGCATGCATGCCACCTTCAGCTCGTGTGCCTGCTTTCCTTGAGCTCACAGTCTCTTCTCATTCTTTCTTCCGTCTTACTTGTTACTCTTGCACTTTAGCAGACTATAGTCCAGAATGTTAGCACTTCAAATAAAGAGACGTCACTAAGATCAAGAAGAAAAAACTGTATTTTGTAAAAGGAAAGCTTATCTTGCTGTCTTCCTGGCTGCTAAGTCTTCCTCCCCACCCTCTTAAAACCCAACCCTTAATACAGACTCACAGGAAGGAGAAAAGAGAGATGACTACAAACTTTGACAGAAATAATGCATCATATCTCAAAGTAGCTGGCACATTTTATCTTTCTATTTGCTGTACAACATACTGTACAACTACACAACCTACACTGACCTCTTCAGATACATTTAGCCTTTTCCTCTGATTGTCTCAATTTTATATTTACTTTCCTCAGTATTTTTCTCCTGTGGCACTTCTTGGTATCACTTTGAAAAACCGTGTCTCTGACAGCAATCATAACATTCGCACCCAGCTTTTACATGGCACTGTTTTCACATTTCTGAATTCTGTCATCATCCCACCCTCCTGCAGCTTCACTTCTGTGCCTAAAGATATGAACATATTCTGCAGATTTCTTTGGTTGTGTTGCACATATGGAAAGAAAATCAGGAGAACATCTCAAACATCAATCCATAAGATTCAGCCAGACTGTGGAGACACCGGAGAGTGCAGCGGGGATGGATGATAGCGTACTAAGTTAAGTTAAGTACGATACTAAGTTCAGGGGAAAGTACTTTATTTCTGATGTTTTCCACTGGGCCATAATGTGGGTTGATGAGAGCTAAACAATTACAGAGGAAGCAAAGTCTAATAAATGTTGCAAGTGATTTAAGCTGAACTAGCACTTTGAAATTTAAAAAAAAGTGTAAGTGTGGAGTGAGAAAGAAATCAGCTTACATGACCATTGTAGAAAAACCATAATACACCCATAACTCCAAATGGTTGGTCTTTTTATTAGGTTATTGTCTAGCCTGTCTTGACAAGGAGAAAATATAGCAAGAATACATTTCTGGTTGTGCTGAGTCATTTTTTGTGTCTGACATTGTTTTAAGGATTTTCTGCATTTGTATTGTCAAGAACAAGCAACTGGGCTTTTGGCCTGCATTAATTCATTCATGTAGAAGATGTTAAGCTAAAGAGCTGGCAATTTTTGAATTTTATCAAAAAGAAGGAGCAAAATATTTGAAATCCATTTATCTCAGATGTTTATTTGTGTATGCATTAGTGATTACTTCCCAGTCTTTGTAGAAGTGGTCTGTAGTACTACTCTGAATGCTCATCATCATGTTATTTTTATTTGACCATTCTACTGATGGTGAGCAGTGTGGGGGGATATCTACAGTAAGGGAAGATGAGGAATAACTTTAACAGATGTACCACCAAAGTCAGTAACTGACAGGCAGACAGAAAGCCTGTGGGCTTCCTGTTTTAGAAGAGCAGACATGTTTGTTACTTTCACAAAATAATAATAATAATTAATACTTTATTGATCCCCTTGAGGAAATTCTTTGTGGGCAGGCTGCCCCCTTAGGCGCTAAGGGTTCAGTGTCTTGTCCAGGGACACTTCGACATGTGGCCAGGAATAAGGGAAGGACTGGGAAGTGAACCACCAACCTTGGGGTTCATAGACAATTGCCAACAGCCCTACCTACTGTACCACCAGCAGTGTCCACTGAATCAAAATTTGGAAGCACAGAAATTCAACAACGAAATCTACAATACGATGTGATTTAGGATTAGGGTTGGAAAAGGATTGGAAATGAACTGAAAATAGGCTGGGGTTAGGAACCATATGTTTACTTGTTACTTTTTTTTTATGTGTATTAGCGTTTTCTATATGTTAATGAACGTTAACTACAGTTATCAATTAGGGCTTTCCGTCAAATAGAATATGTAATATCAGAATGTATATGTGTATACATGTATATTCAAGATTCAAGATTCAAAAAACTTTATTAATCCCAGAGGGAAATTGTTTTGCCTCATTACAGCCACTAACGTGATATGTATGAGGTGTATATGTACACTACCAGTCAAAAGTTTGGACACATAAAAATAAAAAAAATTAAAAAATACAGTAGAAATAGAAAAAAAGGCTATGATATCAGAAATACAGTGTAGACATTGTTAATATTGTAAATAACTAAAGTAGCAGGAAAGAGCTGTTTTTTAAAGGAAAATTTACACAAACATACAGAGACCTAATATCAGCAAACAGTATTGTCTGTCAAAACCCTTTTGCAATGATGGTAACACAGCTAAAGACATATCTTTTCATGTATCTTTAATTCCCATCAATTCCATATCTTTAAGATATCTTTAATGTAACTTGCCGAGTGTAAACCCTTGATCATTTCAAACATTCAATCTCTGTTTAATCTCTAGCATTTATAAACTGTAATATTAAACGTAATGGGTGCCTACAAACTGTGCTTGTAGAAGTAGAAGTGTCTGTGAAGATTCTCAGTCATCCAGGTGAAGCTGTCTAGAAGTTGAGTCATGGCAACTGGACTTCTTTCTTGTAAGGTTGAAACAAAGGCAGGGGAGGGGTGTGGGTAGATGTAACAGTCTACAACTTACAAATATTAGATAGAGAAGACAGGTGGTTTAAGAGAGGGTGAGGGAAGATTTGCATGTGCAAATAAACAACCCCTCTCTCAACAGAGGTGGAGGCCTCAGACATAACTTATCTTCAACCTACCATG
>JAUBNQ010000007.1:1156146-1176773 GCA_032353495.1 Ctenopoma kingsleyae | reverse complement strand
AGTGCAGAAAAAAGCTACAGTATACAGCTGTGGTTTGTTAAATGTTATAGTTCCAGTAAGATTAGATGTATCTGGACATATGCCCATTTCCTCATGACCAGAAGGAGAAGTTTTTTTGTTTCAGATTTACACGCCACGGTGGGTGACCTATTTGAGCATAGAAAAATGTACATCCCGCTATAATACTACTAGCTGGCTGCAGTGTTTTTAGACATCTGTTGACCTTGTAGAAGTGGTGTTGCGCTGGTCAGTTGCTGTGCCATATTTTGTGCTAGTCTGTCTATTGCCATTATGAAATTTTTCTTCTTTTTTTTTCAAAAATGTCATTTTTTATGCAACATAAAAAGTCAAGAGTGAATGAGTCTCAAATTTGACATTACCAGGTGGGTTGGGTGTGAAAGGCATGAGTATTGAATGGGCTCATGCAGAACTCTAATTCATGAGTGCAAATCTACACAGAAAGCGTAGTGTGAGCAACATGTTAGCAGAGCAGTCTCAGCAGCTTTGACCAAACCATGAGGCACTGTAAAACAGACTTAAAGCTAAGAAATATGCTTTTGGTCTTGTTTCCACATTAAGCAATTAATTTAGTGACACTGTCAGAACTTTAAGTTGGTAGAAGACAGAATGCAAATCATTGTTGTTGGTACTTACTGCTGCTGGATGTGTTGTTGGATGTAATATGGTCGCACAACTTGGGGGGGTGGCTTGACAGTTAGTTTCATCTGAGCCATGTTGCTAGCTGGTGGAGGAGCTGAGGCATAACCATTGGGAGGCATTTGCTGAGGTATGGGTCGCTGCGGTACCACATTGTGTCCATTAGTGTGACCAGTGGTGTGCCCACTGGTGGGTCCATTCCCAGGCACTGCTGGAAAGGGGTGGTTGGGCACCATCTTCTGCTCGCATGCCTTCCCCTTTGAGCCCGGCTTGCAGACACAGAGCTGAGGCCTGAGGCACATTCCTCCATTCTGGCACTGAGGGATGCAGTTGGCTGTAGCACAAAACCCACAAACAGGAGAAAGAGAAAATGAAAAGAAAGAAAGAGGAAAGCCACACAGAGAATAAGAATGAGTGATAATGGTAAGAAGTCAGGCATACAAAAACAAAAGATTACAGTGTATAGATTATAGAGTTTTAAAGCTGTAATCACTGATAAAGGAGACTCTACACAGTATTCAATTAAGAACCTGAATACATTTGTAAAAGTAAGATTTTGGTTTTTGATTTTCAACTAACTTACACATTTTTAACAAACTATCGTTTCACTTTGTCATGATGGATTACAGTGTGTAGGCTGATTTATTTTAGGATAAAGATAAAGTTAAAGATAAAATGTGCAGAAACTCTCCCCAAACCTTTTGTTTTTAGCATTTTTCTACTGATTCAGTATGATTTATGACAAATGGGGCCCAGCTGCAGACTAATAATGCTGATGATATTTTAGTGGAACCCAAGCCCAAGATAGTGATGGATCTTAATCTAAATAACTTATCTAACTAACCTCCTCACATCAATCTCAGACAGGTAGCTAAGTAGCTAAGTGTAAAAAGATACAGCTGGTGAACAGATGTCCCCCCTCCCACACCAAACCTCAACATTACTGGAGTAAGTAATCACTACTGTGACATAAAGGCCAGTCATTGTTAGAATCACCATGTGTGTCACACTTAGACATCAAGACTAATTTGATTTAAACAGCAGCATTATTTTATCTGAAGTCTTCCATGTGATTCTACCAGGTACACAAATACTGATTAACCCTATGTAGACCACACAGAAAGGCCTGAACTTTAATCTATATAATTTAAATTAATACACAGTCAGAAAAAAATAAAGTTAGACACTTTAAACTCATTCAACCCTGATCTACTAAATCAAAAAAAAACAAAACACTACTATGTTTAATTATACTGTACTATATTGTTGAAACTCCAAACAGCACTCCTTGTGCTGATTAGCTGTAATTATCAGATCAGTCCCACTATAGTGTAAAATGTAGGCAATGAGTGAACATAAAATGTATTTTACTGGCAGTAAAGCACTTTGGAGAAATGTTATCCTCCCTCCTTCCTTGGCAAATGCGAGCAGAGGGTGCGCCAAGAGCAGGTGGAGATAAAAAGGTCAAGCTCATTCACCAACCATTTTTAAGAAGATTCTGACATCCACCAATGTTTCTTTACGCCCTTTTATGGGCACTGACAGGGTGTTTATCTAGGAACAACTAGAACCCACTCTCAACTTGCGAGGACAATAGGGTTAATCAATCTAAAAACGAAGGTGAGAGCAAATCTGTGGTTTAAGAACTAGTTATGAGGGACATAGTTATAGTTATAGTTATAGTTATAGTTATAGTTATATATACTTTTGTGAAGTTTGGTGTCTGTGTTACACAGTCAGAGGCCCAACATTTGATGTGTGTTTGCATGCTTGAATGGTAGTAAAACAACCAGGTTTCAGTCTGGCAAATTCGCATAGGTTTTTTTATGATAAACCATCTGACATCATAACTGTGTAAGTCCATAACTGGGCATTCATTTTTCACCCTCTCAGGTTAACTGCGATAAGACAACAATGTTACAGGTGAGAAACAGCCTTCAAGCAATGTCCACAATTCACAGATGACTGTTTTCAAAACCTGTTCCAGTATGTAGCAGGAATTTTAGCTAGACTGTTGCTGAAGGATGGTGCCGTTACAACTGTATGTGGGTAGGCTTAAGAATGGGGAGCAGGAGCAGTAAGTTAAAATATGTACCTGAGATGTTATTTTGTATTGGTTATTTTATTTCATGGGTCATGAATTACGTTATAATGCTGATAGTTGGTCCATGCTTTACAATGCAACATATGTAACTTATGAAGCTAAAGCCACAAAAATGAAAGTAAATACAAAATGCAGTTTTTAAATGATGTTATTTATTAAGGAAAAAAGCTGTCCAAACCTGCATGGTCCTATATGTGAAAAAAGTATTGCTAAATCATGAATGAATTGTGATTAACCACATTTTGTGGAAGGTTCAATTTCACCTGCTACACTCAGGCTTGATTACTGTCAGACCTGTTGGATCAAGAAACCACTTAAACAGAAGTTGTCGGACAAAGTGAAGCAGCTAAAAGATCTCAAAAAACAACACATCATGCTGTGATCTCAAGAAACTGAAACATGAGAAACAAAGTACTTGACATGTATAAATCTGGAAAAGGCTACAAACCCATTTCTAAAACTTTGGGACTTCAGTGAACCACAGTGAGACATTCTCCATGAACAGAGAAAACTTGGAACAGTCACCTTCCCAGGAGTGACCAGCCTACTACAACATGTAAAGAACCTCACACTCAGTTAAGGCTTTGGAGTGGCCTTGTCAAAGTCCAGACTTAAATTGTGATGAGATGAGATGCTTCGTCATGATCCTTAACAGGCATTCATGCTCGAAAATCCTCCTCCTGAATTAAAACAATACAAAGAAGAGTGGGGCAATATTCACCCACTTGATTGCAGTTGTTGCTGCAAAGGTGGCCCAACCAGTTGTTAGCTTTAGGGGGCAATTACTTTCTCACATAAGACCAGGCAGGTTTGGACAACTTCTTTCCCTTAATAAATGAAATCACCATTTCACATTTGCATTTTGTATTTACTCGAGTTATCTTTGTGTAATATTAGAATTTGTTTGATGATATGAATCATTTAAGTTTGACAAATATGCAAAAACATAAAATATCAGGAAGGGGCAAGTAAGTAAGCATAATATTTAAGAACAAATTTAAAGTTTCATCCAGTGCTGCCTGACAGTGGTGTTGTAATGTAAGTTGATTGCTTTAAGTTAACTTCACTCAAAAGCAATAACTACTGTTTTTCACCTTGCAATTAAGTAAGTCTAATTCAATGAAAAGAAGTTCTGTACATATTGTTGCCAACTAAAAAATGATTTGGTTAGAATGAATTATAGTATTTCACCAATGCTGCTCCTTTCAATACTTACTGTATTTAGTGGATGCAATTCTGAAATTATGGGTGCATCTGTGTGTGCGCATGCATGAAAGCAGTGAAAAGCCTGTAATTACACAAGCTGTATCTGCCTCAGGCAGATGATAGGGGTGTCCATTTATCAACTACAAAGCATGTTTTACAGACACCATGCAGAAGTTTACATACTCTACTTCAACACACATGCACAGACACGCATAGATATGTTTGGCTAAGGATGTTGATAGCAGATAACACACATACATTTGACTATATTCATCCCTCAACCTGAATATACTGTTATCTTAATTTCCTACATTATGTGTGAGATCTGTTTAAGATGTGTGCGTGCGTGTGTGTGTACGTATGTGTGCGCGTGCGTGCATACGTGTGTGCTTGTAACCAGCAGGATAAATGACTCAGAACGAGGCTGGTCTCCCCAGGGTCCCTGAGGGTGTGTCACCTCCTCACTAAGCTTGTAAGTCTAATTAGTGGTGTGGAGATTTGTGAAAATGATTAATGAAGGGAAAACTAAACGGTTGATGAAAGACATCTGCTGGCATGTGGAAAAGTTGGTTGTCCACAATGTACTGGGACTTTTATTAAAAATCTGGTCTTGTCCAGGCTTCAAACGTGTGCTCCTCATACAGTGTGATGCAGTTTGACTGATGGTAGAAACCTTATAGTCGACAAAAGTGATAATTATTATGATTATTATGAGTAATTTTTGAATATGTATGTTTTTAAAGCATAAATGGGTCCACCTTCATCTGTGCAGTCACTCAGTTGAGCTACAGTGATTTGGTTACAGTTGTAAGTATGGCCAAAACCAGAAAAAACTCACACACATGTTGTTGTAAAATGTGAGTAGACCGGTCATGAAATTGTAAGAATGTTCATGATGCCAAATAGAATGGTACAAACACTGGGTTTCAAATGTCTACATCTACATATTCTTTAATTTACCTCAGGTGTAACAGACTGTAACAGCATGGAAATACTACAGCACAATACATATTCTAACAATAACTGCTATTGACAAGATGCCTCTCAGTGTCTGCTTTCAACATCTAACATCAGTTGAGTTACATCCCTCTTCCATACAGTTGATTACCTCATTGCTGTCTTTTCCCCTCAGGACTTGAGTTATGTTAGCATTTTGAAATAACCCCACAGTTAATTTTCCACACTGCGTGAAGATTTTTTGCTTTCTTTTCAGACTAGTGTAAATAGTTTTCATTTCCCCCCACCCCTTTCTGGCCTGGAGCTGAGGCTGCCATCTGGTATGCGAATAGTTTACTCTCTTTCTCTCTCTCATACTGAAAACAGCTACACAAGAGCTCTTTTTCTGACAAGGGTGATGGACTAAGTGATGGTAATTTAGTTGTTTGCTGAGGAAAGGAAATAGACCAGTCATGCTGATGCCATTGCCCTTTTGATCAAACCATACTAGGTCTAGCAGTTGTGGAGCCCTCCCACACACATACCAAGGTTTGCTAGGGGTCTGCAAGAGTTAAAAATATTTTGGGTGTGTGTGAGTGTGGTCGTGTTTATGTGGTAGAGAGGCATAATGATTTTCTTTGTGTTACTGCCTTGATGCAAGACTTTAAATTTGAATGAAGGAAAGAAAGTTGCTCAGACTTTATGAATAACTGTAACAGTGTGTTTATCCCCACATAAGACAGATGCTGACTGAATTCAGAAGCAGGTAGGAGTGAAAAGATATGACATGGATATATAGAGTTAGTGAATTCCATGTTATCTGAGTCACTGCTGGCCCTGAGAGTCCAGATGAGATGAAAGACTGCTGACAATCTATAGGCCTCACTATTCCTCTAGGCAAGAGGTACACTTACAATGTCTTTCCACTTGCCAGGAATGACGCCATAGAAACCCTATCAGCTTATCATTCACAATACACTGAATCCACTTTGACTTGATGTATTCATCACAAGCTAATACAATCCTGGGAATGTGTCTGACATCTTACTATTAGGCTCCTACTGATCGCCATGACACTCGCCTACTGTCTTCTGTGTATTGCTTACATAAGTATCTTATTGCATCCAAGTTCTACAGTTTAGTGCAATCTTTTGTCAAAGCCCTTTAAGTCCTATGAGTAATGGCAACCCTTTACTCACCATATACAGGTTATTGCATATAATAGCTGCTTGACCTGTTGCTCTACTAAGAAGCATCTTGTTTCTGTCATCTGATGTTGCCACTTTTTGGAACAAACAGGTTTATGAACTAAATTACTCCACCAGGAATTATATAAGAAGACACAAAGACAGCTGAGACACACTATAGAAAAGGCAGCAGCAGGCTGACATTTCTGAAGGTAAGACGTTTAACATGAAGTACTGTGGATGTAAAGGTATGACGCAGATATTTTTTGTGTTGCTATAAATGGTTCCTGATTAATGTCAGTGGCTTCTACTTTCAAACTAAACCCAGCGAAAATGTGAGTGAAGCCATATGCAGTATCACCGAGTGTTCCCCAGAGCACAGGACACCACCAGTCAACAAATACTGACTTATCCACTAATCTCGCCATAAACAAGAACAATGACTGTAACTAAGCAAAACAATTCCTAGATAGAGATAGGTCTATAAATAATGGAATAAATATCTTTTTTTTGGAATTTGTCCTCTGTAAACCACCACATTGAATTTGAAATGACGCATTCAAGATATGAGCAAAGTCAATACTTTAAGGTTTATTTCAAGGGGTTTGACAGAAGTGTGGCATTAACCATTGAGGAATTACAGCCATTTCCCTACATACAACCCCATGTTGGGGAGCTTACAAATAATGGATCAAATGGCTGACATGCATGCCATGCTGGCCGGGTGTGGCCGGTTCCCTTATTACTTCATTACTTATCAAGCAGATAAAAGGCCTGGAGGTGATTCTGAGTGTTAAATTTATATTTTGTAGCTGTTCACTGGAACTCTCGAGATGAGCTCCAAAGAGGTGTCTGTGCAGATGAAGGAGGCCATCATTAGGCTGAAAAAACACAATAAACATCGGGAGTGGCTGAGCAACAGCAAAAGTTCTGAAAGACGACAGAAGACAACTACAGGGGATGACCATCACATTCTGTCCATGGTGAAAATTTGTTTTCACACCATCTAGTCAAGTCAAGAACACTCCTGAGGAGGTAGGTATGTCATTGTCAAAGTCTACAGTCAACAGACACTTTATCAATGTAAATACAGTGACTTCGCAAGGTGCAAAACACTGGAAACTCTTAAGAACACAAATCTCAAAAAAAGGTTATTCAGTGGCAAGAACACAAAGACCAGATTAGGGACTGTTGCATGGACAGGTATAGCTGCCAATGGAACCATGTTACTGTTGTTTACTGATGACCTCACTGCAGGTGAAAGTAGGATGAATTTGAAGTGTATGGTGAGTTACTCTCTGCTCAGATTCAAATAATACAGCAAAACCTACATGACCCTGTCACAGTTTCCAGCTTGGTGCTCTAGTCCCTGCCTTATTTGGTCCTCTTCCTGTCATCTCTCTCCCTTCACTCACTGACCCCAATCACCTTTATCAGCCTCACTAGTGTCAGTCTCATTTTGTCCACCTGTGCATCTCCCTTCATAAGGAGGTCTGCCAGCTCTACTCCCCTGCCAGTCAGAGAACCATTTTCTAGTGCTTCAACACGAATCCCTGTGTTCTGTTTTTGGACCTGACTCTGGTCTCCACCTCTGACCTGTTTTTGATTCTGTGAGTTTAAATGATTTCCTCTTATTACTCTTTCTGACATGGCCCTGCCTTTGGATTTTGTTTTCTGGATTGTAGAAAAGCTAGGACTTGATAAAATATATGAATTCACCCCACCTCTGTCTCTCCTGTTTAATTATTTCTCTCTGTTCATTGGATTAATCTCTCTGGGTACCTCAGACCTTTTTCTGTTTCCCACCATCCCCTACTCACCTTCAGTACAGATAAATTCCTGTTTACTCTCCATTTTCACTTGAATTCCATAATTCATTATACAGACCTTCTTCCATTCCTGTTTCTGGTTCCATCACCAATCAATCACATTTTCTGTAAACTCTTTCTCTTCATGTTGGCCAAGAGATATAAATTTAAAACATACAGCAAGAATTTCTCAAGGAAAAGAAATTAGATACTAAATTTGATATTCTTCACTGGTCAAGTCAGTCACCTGATCTCAATCCAATAGAGCAGTTTTTCAGGTCTTTTTTTCTAAGCATCAGGCTTAAAACTGCCCCACCCCCATCTCCACCCTATCGATCCGGGCTACACTACAACACTTCATGGGCACAGAAAGATACTCACACAAAAATACAATAAAAATAAGAAAGAAAATGTTTCAATATTTCAACAGAACAATACAAAGAAGTGCAGCAGCAGAGTGCAGCAGGATTTGTTATCGTAAATTGTTGTAAATCTCCTTGGGAGAAATGAATACAGTTCAGTGAATACAATTCTGTAACATGCTTGCTTGCAAGTAAAGAATCAGAAAATGACACAGGTTTTTTTTATTGACAGCTGTATTTACTATTTTGTTTTCTCTTGTGCAATGACCCATTTAAATAATACATAATTTTGACCACAAGTTGTATAACGTGGGGGAACAAAATGTGTTTAACATTTTGTTAGTTTTAGAACATTTTCTTCATTGTCGTCATCTGTTTTAAATATGTGATGTGGAAGTGTTTAAACCAATGAAGCCAACAGTAAAAGAAATAATCAACAAAAACAAAAAATAGACCTACCATGTTAAACAGGAAACGGCTAACATGAACAGGATATCAGGATGAATGGATGAATTATGGAAATGGCCATGCTGTCAGGCTAGTTATTTTCCCATTTTAACCTCTTTTCCTTTCACTTTTGCACTTGGCTGTAAAAGAATATATGTGTAGAAGACAGAAGAATGAGCTGTAGACCCTTTCATTGCCAAACAGTAAAGCAATTAAAATGAAACTGAGACAACAACAACATAGATCTTATCGAGGAAAACCAGCATCTCCTGTTAATAATATCAACACTGGACAATGCTGAGTGTTTTGCAGTGAGCTACAGTAATAGTTCTCATTGCAGGAAATCATTCTGCTGTTGAAAACCTAATTCAGGTGACCAACACGGTACCTCCCCTTTCACTTTCAGCACACAGTCCCCCAGTGTCCATGCTGCTGATGGACACAATAATGAGCTGTAATGGGCCTGGCCAATGAGCAAACCACTTGAGTCAGCAAGTTGCCAGGTGTTCTTGAGGGATGATGTGGGGGTGGGGTAGAGGCTAGATTAACACTGCTCTCATTTTTGTGGTAAACATTGCCATACATTAAGCACAGGATGAGTGATGATGAACATTTTCTTCATAATTTCCACAAACATCACACTTGCTAATTACTGTCTGTTGTTCTAATAAGAGGCAAACAATACACCTTCATAAAGCAGATTACAGTTATACGTATGTGTATGAAATACACGTGCATTATATTATAATGTTAATAAAGTCAATCTGATAGAAAAGTTCTGTAATAAATACTCCTTTGTGAAGCTGATAACACTGCGCTTTTGTTCAGTTTCACAGGGGTGTTGATTTAACTGTATGGTCATTTTGAAAGATGATGTAATTTATTTGAATACTGTTATATTAGGCTTCAATTGTTTTAGCTTGTTTTTGTTTTGTTTTTTTCCTTCTAAAACATCAGCATTGGATGAGTTTTAGTTCTAATGAAGAAGCTGAGAAGACTGATATGACTTAGAATGGCCAACTAATGGACAACATACACTATGTATGTATGTTGTTGTTTTACAGATTGTAAAGCCCACTGAGACAAATTGCTGTTTGGCTGAATTTGATGATTGTTTGGATGAATGAAGAGTAAAAACTGTATTTTACTCTCTTAACCTCCATATATGTACATTAATTGTTGAGCGATTTATCGGTCAGCCAGTTAATCAGACCAATCACATTTCAAATTAATTGGCAGAGCCCAATGTCTGCACTCACACCAGCCGATTAAAAAAAATATGAAACTGAAAATGAAAATTACAGCGTATGAATGTGAAAAATTATTTAGGTGCACCAGCGTGAGGGATGCATTTTATTATCACTTGAAGAGAGCAGTGACTAATCTGAAAACACAGGCAAAAGTCAGGAACCAATGTCTGGGCCAAGAGCCACTTCCTTGGCTGTTCAAATGCAAAGAGCTGGTTTGAAATTAAGCACTAGCTCCAAATCAGCCCTGGAACATATTATATAATATAAAAGTCTTTCTGTTTTTCTTTAGGTTTGTTGAAGTGCAATATGTTTCTGTTTAGATGTATTTTTTTTCTGGATTATTCTGTAATATCTTCTGCATCTGTATGTCTTAGTGTTTTCTGTGTATTTTTGTTCCCTTGTCTACTGGAACTGTCTAACCTATCTGTCACCGAGGGCGGGGCTCTGCTCCTCCACACAGAGCAGACAGCAGGCAGGTGAACAGAGGAAGACTTTACTAGACTTGCTGGTCAATCCTAACATTCTTAAACCTCTGCTGTAAATTATGCAAAACCAAGTTCTCCCCCTTCATGTCAGGATCAGACTCGAGTTCCTAGTTCCATTACTTAAGGTAAAAAGACAGTAAGAGAACTACCATTGTTTGTAGGAGACACACATATTTGGTCATAAATAATGTAAATGGTATGTAAACAGCTTCTGAAACAACCTCTGGAAAACAGAGGTGAATCTGTGTTCATTTTGGAGTTACTGAAACTGCTCTGATTGGACAAAGGGGTTACTTGTTTCCTTTATCTGTAGAGATTTAAATCTTTCTTAATTTGATTGTACTGAAATCAAATATCTTTCTCCTAAGTTCTGCCTTTAGAGAAGTCAGGAGCAGCTGGTAATATCAATTTAACAGGAGTAACCCTTGGACCTGGAGAAACAAAAGATGCATGAGATCTCAGTGCTCACAGATTTCTCCTGTAAGTCCATTTTAAACTATAAAGAAAGAATTGTAAGGTATACATAAATGTGCTGATTCAAAAATGGAGACGCACTTTGCAATTGTTAGCCTAGATCTTTACAGTTCCTTGGAACCCAGAATCAAAGTGCCAACCCTGCAATTAGCAGACAACCTGTTCTACCATCTGAGCCACAGCCATATGAGAGAACTATCCAGTTCTTTACAGTGCTCAGGTGCAAATACCTGATGGAGATCCCTGTTAGATCACTAGTTTGTGTTAGAATTCTAGTAGATACAGTCTGCAACACAAGTAAACCCAAGTGTACAAACCAAAAATATTCAGACTCTTCATACATCAGAGTCAGAAGCATTTAATGTCCATGTAAAATAAAATAGGGGCAGAAAGGTCAATGATGCAATGGAGCCATGTTTACAGGTTGCCCATTCACAACTCCAGAGAGCTCTCACTAACTGCAATTATAAAATTTGACACTTATTCAACACTAATAACCATAATAAAATTCAACCTTGGATCATAGCTTTTCATAACAGTACATTGTATAACCTACTTTGTATGTTCAGATACATGTTTGTAAAACAATCTAATATCGTTAGTTTTGTAAAGGCCTTTAAAGAACATTACTTTCCAGGAGCCCTAGGCATTCACTGGCTAAGCGTCACAGCTCCATACAACAGGTGAGTCCATGAGCAAGTTGACAGGTCCCAGAGATATTAGATGTGTCTGGAATAACAGGACAGAGAGGAGTGAACACTGCAGACATTTTTGGACAACACAGGTTACAGCTAGAACATTCAACTAATGATTGGCACCGATACTGATTCTCATAGTACAAGCTACTGAAGCTACTGACTAAGATGGTTGCTGAAGCACTACTGATATGGACATTTCTTTTAGAGGAACCCACAACAATTGTATTATGAAGTTAAGTATACATAGTATAGTATACAAGTGTATATAAAGTTGTATATGTATGCAGTTATAGTGACATAGACAGACAGTCCACATTTCAGCTGCTTTCTATCCAGAATGTAAACTGTTCTAAATTCCACATTACAAAGATGTTTTGTCTGCAAGACAGAAATGATGTAATCAATTTAGTTGGATTTGACAATGCACTATTCTGCACTGCAATTCAATAATCCACCGACGTTTGGCTTCATCCAGTCCGAAGGAGGAACTGGAATGTCTGATATTTTTTTCTGGATCAGATGAGTACCGCATAGCCGAATCACATGCTGTCACCTATGGCTTCCAAGAAAAGAAGCAAACAAAAACAAATTCTACAGCAACAAGTGGAGGTCCAACATTCATCTGTGTCCATTTATCTTTTATTTCCTGGGGTCAGGGAAGAACTGACTGACCATCATTAATAAAAGGTGCACCACGTAAATATATATGTGTGTGTTTTATGTGTGAACGGACGCAGGAAATGAGCTAGATGTAGCTTGGTATTTGCAACACGGCACAGTCTTCCTACAACATTACAACAAAGCCGGTCGTTTGGTTCACAAGGTTCACCGAGGCTGTGGGAAAGAACTGTCTGTACATGACTCAACATCATGACACGACAAAATCAGGTGAGGTGCATATTCCCTAATTGACAGAATGACTTGATTGTAACTGTGTAGTGCTAAATGTCACAATTGCAGAGTTTGTTCATTACATTAAGTATATCACCAACCAACTGTGGATGACACAGACCTCTCAAAGTCACGGAACCAGAGGAATGTCTCCTCGTGGTTATTGTCCAGATGTTTTGCACAGTGTTTCCTGTGCCTGTATAAACAAACGTCTCTCTCTGTTCAGCTGATATGGGCTCCTGAAGGCTGTTAACTCAAACTTCAACACTTCTCACTGCAGGCAGCCAGTCATCTGCATGGCAGGCCTTCTTATTGGGGTCTGAGAGCCCCGCCACTAACCAGTTCCCCCCACTGTGGCCGCAGGCTAAGCAAGCTAAGCAAGCTTAGCCGTTTGCAAACTCTGTCTACAAGAAAAGTCCAGAGGACACCACCTATATTCAGTTTCAGGATTGAATCTTATATACATCACACGACAACCATTAGTTTCTGAATCAGGAATCTGATACTAGCAGCAGCCATCGTGGTATAACATTGTTGTTGGTGGTGGTTCGTGGTATAACAACTTGTTAATGGTAAATGTGGTTCACAGGGCTCCTCTGTTGTGGAAGACCACACACACAAGGTTACAGATCCTTCCATGGTATACAGTAATTTAAAGATTAGAGAGCGACACAGCAGGGTCTATGTGCTAACACAGAAGCACAGAGGACTCATGAGGCTCCCCATAAAACATAAGCAGTTTTCTCACATGTGACTCCCACAGATGAGCACTGCAGAAAAGTTGTTTACGTTGTTTAAATAACTAATTGGCAAGACCCTGGAAATAAGAAAGTGATCTGACCAATGGAGCTCAGCCAAGTGGTGTTATCCATTTCAAGTGTGTTTCTCTTTCACTCTGGGACATTGCTGGGACAGTGGGACAGTATAATAACAGTCTTCTCGTGTCTCAACAGGCAACTGTCCAGATACTGGGCCTCATTCATGAAATGCATGTCATAACAGATTTGATCTTATGCATATGCACCCACTAACAACTACTGCAGCATGTATCATTATCTACTTACTAATGAATATCTGTATGTAAAAACAAATTGCAATACAGTTACTGACAGTTACACTGTTGTCTTCTGCATTATCAGTTCATGTATATTTGAAATGATTCAGTTATTAAGGGTGATTAATGATTAGACAAACACCAAAGACGATACACGATATTTCTAGGCTGATTAAGACATCAGAGATCACGGCTGCTTCAAATCTTGTGTTTGTTGGTTTTTGTGACTTTGATGAAGATCAGATCACATTTCATGAACAATTTATGCAGAAACCAGGAAATTTTTTCTTGCCATGTACACAAGTTTTGTACCAACAAATGCTGCCACTCAGACGGCGCCTTTGCCAGAGAAGGTCAGTTTTTCAACAAGACAATCCCAAACCACATTCTGCATGTTTTACAACAGCATGGTTCCATTGTAAAATAGTCCTGGTGTCAAATGACCTGTCTGCAGTCCACTGAAAACATTTGGTGCTTTATGAATGAAAAATGCTTTCAAAACTAAAGCAAATGTTCGTTTTAGTGCCCAAACATTTACAGAGGTCATTTCACAGCAACTCTGTGAAATGACTTCAAGAGAGATGTTCACACCAGACATCCTAAAAATATGGCTGAGCTGAAACAGTTATGTTGAGGTTGATCCAAATTCCTCCTGGACATTGTGTAGGTCTAATGTGAAGCTACAAATTCAACCATTTCTGAAATCCACTTACTTTTTCCATAAGCACTGTGAATGTTGTATTACACATGTGGAACAAATCTGGACTAGATTTGTACATTCTTGTTATCAGCAGCATCAAGTTCATATGGTTTTGCTTGCCACTGTACAACAATTAGATTACATTTCATTGACATGGGTGAAGTAGTCTTATCCTGACAGAATGCTTTCAAGATTAAATAGAACGACCCTAAATTCATTCCACTGTCATTTACATCAGTATTTCCAACATTTTAATACAACGCAATCATATAATAGTATATAAGAAAATACTCATATTTGGAATAATACAGTCAAATAACAAAAACACTAAGTTTGTATACTGGTGCTGTAAAGACACTAGCTTGCTGCAATGGCTTTCATATGCACTTACGCTTTGTGCAGCGCTGTGATCCCTGAGCTTCACTCCATCCATGACAGCACTGCCCTCCACAGACATTCACCCTGTAAATAGAAATGAAGCAGATGGCAGATGAAACATGTAGACACACACAGATCCAGCTATGAATTACAAGCTTTCCCTCCCTCCCTCCTCTTTTATACTGCTGTGTGTATTTGTGTATAATTACGTGTTTTATCTGAAGATCTCAACCAAACTGCAGTCCAAGGCAACTTCCGATCTGCTCACTTTTATCTTTGATGTTATTTCAAATAGCCTGTACATTAGATGACTGAAAGTTACCTTTACTCAGACGCCAACATCAACTCTTCCTGTGAGACAACTGACGTCATCGTTGAAATGTTCCACCAGACTTATTTGATTTTGGACATAAATCTGCTGAGCTCCAGCAAATCTCACCGGATGCTTTCCAGACTTGGATGCCATTCCAAACTCATGAGATGTGGCCTTGTAATAGTAAATATGAATGGGAACGCAGGGAGTTTCTATACGACAGCAATTATTAATGTGTAGTGTTGTGTGTGTGGTAGATTTGTTAGTCTTGCAAAGTGAATCTGAGTCTCACAAATCTAGCTTTACTACATGGATTCAGTTTGGAACATCAACATACTTTCTTAAAAAAACTTACTATAAAAAAGTTGCTTTGCTGTTTTTTTATTACCCCAAACTAAAGGCTCCATTTGTGAAGAGAAGATATGAAATGAATGATTTTTCACAGTAAATGTTCAGAAATCAGGGATCTGTGGTGGTGGTTCTCCTGTTGAATCTGTTCCTTCTATAACTAGCTCCAGTGGCGCAATCGGATAGCATGCAGTACTTATACAACGGTACACTAAAGAGTAATGCGTTGTGAGCTCGAGCCTCACCTGGAGCAGACTTTGTTTAGTATTTGGGTAAGGTCCCTGTAGCACCAACAGCTGTCAAACAATTTTTTTTTCTAGGGGCGACAAATAGGCAGTAATCTACAAACCCCAATTATCAAGGGGCAGCAAGTACCTCAGTGGGTAGAGTAGTTGTCTACGAGTTGGAGGGTATGTCTCTCTACTGCCTGATAGGGGATCAATAAAGTATGTCATTATTATTATTACAACAAGTAAATGCAGTCTCAAAATGACCTAGATGAGGGACAACGAGAATGGAACAAGCTGTCATAAATAAAACTAGGTAGCAAGCTTAGCACCATTATAATAACTGTGTGCACATTTCAATAAACTGTTAGTTTAAATTAAAATAAATGAATGGCCTTATGCCTCACAGCTAGAAGGACGTGGGTTTGATCCCCAGGTTGGCCAGGTGCATTTCTGTGTGGAGTTTCTCTGGGTACTCTGGCTTACTCCCACCATCCAAAGACATGCATGGTTGACTGGTGGCTCTAAAATTGTCCGTAGGTGTGACTGTGTGCATGGTTGTTGGTCTCTATATGTCGGCCCTCCGATAGACTGGCAACCTGTTGTTGTACCCTGCCTCTCACCCAATGACAACTGGGATAAGCTCCAACTCTCCCGCGACCCTTACGAGGACAAGGGGTTAAGAAAATGGATGGATGGATAATGGCCTTGTAGCCATACAGAGCAAAATGAGCTATAATAAATAAAACTAAGTAGGTAGCACACCAACACTGTTGAAGTGTGTAGATTACACTGGTACACAAAGGAGTCAGAGCAGATCTTTGTCATGTCTCTTAAATAGTCTTTACTCCATTTCCATCCATGCTGATTGTGCCAATGTGGTAGACCAGTTTGGCACTCAGCTTTTGTCTTGTCGTGGTTTAAAGTGTCTACATTCTCTCCAGTCAGTGGGAGGGATGTCAGGCTCCCAAGCTAAGAAACAGCCTATGTATTTCCACATTTCAGTAGTTCAGTTCAAATTAAATTATTACTGATGTCTTACAGTTAGTATGAACACATGAATATACGAATATCAATACTGAAAAACAAATACCTATCCAAACAGTCACCAGTTCTCAACCCACTTTAACACCACTAGAAGAACCCTAGAAATAACATTTTAGACAGCACTCTCCACTACCGTAATTACCAAAACATCAAACGAGGGAGTATGTTTTGGAAGAATGGTGTTCAGCCCCTCCTCCAGTGGAGTTCCACATACGTGGAGAATCAATGCCAAGGTGCACTGAAGCTCTTAAACATTATTTCTATTGGTGGAATAACCATCAGCTTCAGTCTATTTTCATACACACCCACTAATTACTTATTTGTAGATGTTTAATTGCTGGATGGAGAGGAGCTCAAAACATTAACATATTGTTTAGTAGTTATTACTTTTTACTTTAGCTTTAAGATTAGGGCACAACACAGTCTATTTAATGTCTCTATGGCCCACCTTCACAAAAACAAAACCTTATAGAGTCAATGAAGATGTCATCTCTCTCTCTCTCTCTTAATGCACTCTGGTTTGACCAGTGCCATGGTGGCAGTCAGACAAAAGTGATGTGAATTAACACTACAGTTTCCCACAGTCTGTAAATGTATTTGCAGTGGACCGACTGAATGGGGGAGGGTTGTTCATGGGCTGGTGAGAACACTTGAGTCAGCTGTGAAAAAGCACTGCACATTTCTTTCTTGCAATTTACTGAACAATCATGTCTGCTTCAAAATAGCTGCCATGTTTTTCACATTTCACCACACATCTGCTACAATACACGACATGAACAGAGGAAAAGTCGTGGGGGCTTTAAAACCTGAAGTAAAAGTATAGCATTATATTGATCAGATAATGAGCAGCAACACAGCAGCATCTGCTGCATATTGCAAATCTTTATAAAATAGAGCTAAAGCAAAAAGAACAAATTTCAACTGGAGTTTGTATCAAATTAACATGCAAACTATTTATGCTGACACAAACACACACCACAACATGATCTTTCCAGCCTTGTGTAACCTGGTAAAACCATTCTGATGATCCTCGAACTGAGCAGCTGAGTTCAAGCTGCTGGACCACACACAGTCTGGTGACCTTGTGCTATTCTACAGGTTGTTGTCCTTCTTCTTATCCTGACTCCAACTGTCTTTGCATGAGTGAAAATACATGGACCTTGCAGACATCTGGTTCCAGCTGCTAACAACTGAGCTAAAGAAAAAAGAAGCGACCGAACTCGGCCGCTGTTCAGCAACATCCACAGTAATGTACAGTAGAACTGTATTTAAATGTATAGTATATCAAAATCAACTCAAAACCCAACATCCATTTGACCAAAACAAACTGAAACATGCACTCAGACCACAGAACAACTTTCCAGTGTCTTTTAGTCCATCTGACATGAGCTTGAGCCCAGAGAAGCCAGTGGCGTTTCTGCAGTCAATTCTTGTTTGGCTTTCTCCTTGCATAACAGTGTCCAACAGTAATGGACTGTCTTAAATGGACTATAACAATTTTCCAAAGTACTCCTGATGTGGCTATATTCATCACAGTAGCATGACAATTTCTCATGCAGCACCCCTTGCTGAATGTCACAAACATTCACAAGGTTTTGTACTTACTCCAACTATAAGCATGGGCTACACGTTACAACATGGGCCACAGAAGGAATTTATTAAGAATGAAAATGACATTAAGAAAGTTAATCTTCTCCTTTTCAGTAAGAAACATCTACTCAAGTGATGACACCGCACACCACCTTGAAGTGAGCATCCATCACTCTGTATGACAGAATGAAATATACAGTGGTTACATGGCAGTTCAGTAACCAAACACAGCAGAATAACATGACATGGTATCTGCATGTAACTCCAGTTGTAGACCTGTGTGAAGCTCACCATCACTCTGTATGACACAGTCAATGAAAGAATGTAAACACAGAAATATGAAGCACAATACAGCCTGCATCATGTGGAGTTTGAAAGATGAGGGCATTTACCAGTGAGCACAGTTTGGCCACATGAACTATAGCAAGTGGTTACGCTTAGCCTATATGGAGCCAATTTGTAGTGGTGCATGTCCTACACAGACATGTCCTGGTTTGTTGTAGACTAAATCTTTGTGACATGTCTAAATACTGTTGTTCACACTAAATTAACCACAGCCATCAACAAGTGAAAAGTCATCAAACTCAATACAGACTAACGAGGATTAGTCAAGAAAGAACCCCCACAGTGTTAGCCAAAGAGAAAATGGTACCAATATGAGCAAAATTTCAGAGGACCTCTGTCTTCAATTAAGCAAAGGGAAATTCATTTTACAGGCAGTTTCTATGTACAAAGCACTGCCAGATAAAAAAATACACAGATCAATCCAGATCAATACCACTAAATGATATTAATCAAAATAAACAATAACAACTTTGAGGAGTAATACAGATTAAAAAGTAAATGCTGAGATGACAATAGAAAGGCAGGAATAGTCCATATACAGCATCAACCACTGGCTCTTCTTACAGCACACTTTAAAGACTGAGTTTGGATTCACTGCACCATCACTGACAGTGAGTCTCAAGATGAAGAATATGTCAGTGAAAGTGCAAATGCCCCAAAAAGTTTCCTTTGTGTTTGGAAGTCTGTAAATATCTATGCATCAATATATTTGTCTTCTTCTACTCCGGATCCCTGTAAGTTTATTATGGTATTGTTTTCTCTAAATTATTAATGAATTATGATGAATGAATGAAATGATTATATAGATCAGGGGTAATCAAGTATGATTTAAGGAGGTCCAGATAGAGAAACTATCATGTCCGGGTCCGCAACATCATCATGTTTAAATAGCATTATAATGTAGTTATACATTAATATTAATTTATATATAAATTGAAGTAACTTGTCATTAAGCTATAATTCAATGCCATCTCAACTATATTAACTCTGGTCTCTTGAGGGTACATACAATAATAAATAATCAAATAAATAATAAAAAGCTGAGCACTGTCAGACACATCAGTGACTCATCTACAGCTCAGACTATGAAGTTTTATTCATGTCTTCATGCAGCTGATCTAACATCTCTGGTTAACACCTCACTGTTCTTTATTTATTGGCTGTTAATGCAGATACAGGTATTTGTTTTATTTTTTTACTTTTTGTTTTCCCCAAAAAAGGGTTTGAGCTCCTGCACTCAGACACTCTTTGACTCCATCACTGATATATTTATTTTTTTGGTGGGGGGGGCACTTGTTGTTGGCCAGTAAAAGAATGTGTTAAAATCATTGTTGCCTGATCATAGTTGACTTTAAGGTCACTTATTTATCTGTAGTCTAACTGCCTAATTTAGCGAGTAACTTTTCTCAGATGTATTTCTGTGCTCACTTACATCGTAGTGTTTCACATTCCCACTTTTAACCACTAAGACATTTGGGATTTTCGGTGTCAACCTTCCGCCGATTAGTGCACGTCATGACACAGTGACTCACAATGTTTTCTCTCTCTCGTCTTCTCTCTCCTTTAAACGTTTCTCTGTCACTGCCGTTGTTCATTGAAGACCCGCCCTACTCTGCCTGTGATTGGCTGATTCTTGAACTCACCTGGAGCAATCTCAGTCCTCATGCCAAAACCCAACCAACCTGAAACCTCAAAGGCAACGACTACTGGCCAATCAGAGACAGGTAGGATGAGCCTTTAGCTGAGTAGCAGTGTAGAAACACTGTCGGAAAAAAGAGTCGCTGTCAAAATATAATCTCAGGCAAAACGGACTAAAACTTAATGGCAAGTTGTTTCCGGCTCTGGGTTCAGACAGGACAGAGTCTGAGTCCGGACCCGGACCACGGCCCGCCTGTTGGTGACCTCTGGTATAGAGTAGGAGTGGGCGATATATCGAATATACTCGATGTATCTCGATTTGTTCCACGTGAGATATAGTAAATGATTATATCGGGACTATCGAGTATAGATTCTAACGTTAAATTGACAGCATGTACTTTGCTTCGAGTTTCGCTTCTTTGCTCTCTCACAGCAGACAGCTCACTCCCCCGCCCATCCAGAAAACTTTCCTAGCAAATGCT
>JAUBNQ010000007.1:1143787-1156046 GCA_032353495.1 Ctenopoma kingsleyae | reverse complement strand
TGATGGTGGCCTTTAAAGTAAGTTTGAGACTGTATAACTGTATAACACACCAGCATTTGAATCACCACAATAGAGATCGGCTTTTCAATTGACCCCCGGGCGCCGCAATATTCGTTTTAGGCTATATCGCCCTGCCCTGGTATAGAATATCTCTGCATGCCCATGTAATAATCACTAATAGCTAACTAATAATTAACTAACGACTAATAGGGCATTTTCATGGAAGATATGTTGACAGTGGTGTGTCTTTCTTTTCGCTGCTTCAGTTTCATGGTTCTAATCAGAGGTGGTAAATAACTAAGTATTTTTATTCACCTACTGCACTTAAGTACAACTTTGAAGTACTTTAAGATACTCCACTACATTGATTTTAAAGCTTCAATTACTTTTTGCAGTTGCAGATTCCTAAAACAAAGTTTAATGAACAAATAAATGATGATATGTCATTATGGATTAGTCAGTATAATACAGCATGTGACACAATAAAATGCGAGAGTCTACTCTCTTTGCCATTTAATCAATGATCCATTCAAACAAACTCATTGCCTTTGGAATGAGGGAACTGTAAGTGTCAAAACTCATTTTCAGGAATGACAGCACTCTGTTGTGACTATTGGTTCACTGTCCAGGTATAATGATTAATATCAGAGGAACAGGGGGTTCACTGTCTTGTCCAGGGACACTTTAACATAAGACCAGACTCTACCAACTGCACCACTACCTCCCTGATTTTCAGGCTTCACATTTTTTAACTATGACACATGAGGCAGTGGTACATAAACTTCTCATATGTTTTTGACTGAGTTCGAAATCATGATGAAGCAAAATGACGATGACTGGGAGGTGTCCAAATTCTCACATCGCTGCTCACTATAGTGACTAAACTGTACAGGGAGTAGTGAATGACTGAAGGAGGGAGTGAGCCTGTTAAACCTCAGTCCAGGTTGGAGTTGGGTGGAGGTGACAGACCTGCATGAGGTCACCAAAGTCAGTAAAGCAGGATAAATGAGAAAAGGTGTTAACTTCTCCACCCTGGCAGGTACAGCAAACTAAAAGGACAGTCAGTGAGAGGTTAGACAGAACAAGTGAAAACCCTGTGTAGGAGTAGAATGTGCAGGACTACTACACTGCACTGTTAACCAGTTACTCTGTATGCTGTTAACCAGTTACTCTGTATGCCAGTTTGTAGTGTGACATTCCTGCTGAAAAACGTAGTAATGAAGTAGTTACACTTTAATTTGTAGTATAGAAATGCTGGGGGCCAGCCAGCAGAACCCTGCTGACTGAAGCTCAGGGATTCACTCACTGACACTCACATGTATTTGAGCTGAGAATTAGATTTCATTTAAACTCTAAGGTACTGGACCTTAGAGTTCAAGTAGAGTCTGATGAATCCAGTGAGTGTGCAGCAAACACATCACATCAGTCAGAACCTGAGCCCACTGGGACTTTTTATGTGAAGTAGAGACCAACCAAACACTGTTTTTACCTACTACAGTAAGATTCACATTATACCAGTGTCCTGCTTTTTTAAACCACATTTCAGAAAGTGTGAGGACCTGATGCTTGTTTAGTTGCTCACAGAAGCAGAAAGTTCATTTCACCCTGACTCTTTCTTACCCGGACAGCTTGCTGAGCTGCCTCTGCTGGCTCTGCTCCTGTCCCATCTGTCGGACGATCGCCTGCTGCTGACCTAACTGCGGGGCTGAGGCGGCTTGGTTCCCCATCCTGCGGGTCCGGACCTGGCCGCCGAAGTTGGCGCTGAGCTCCACGTTGTACGTGTGCGGCTGTCCCGCCGCGCCGTGACGCGTCGAGATGGAGCTGACCCGCACCGCGCCGTCTGCTCCGGCCGACCCCGGCCCGGGCCCGGGCCCCGGCCCCGGCTGGAGCACGTACAGCCTCCTGAAGCCGCTCTGGCTCTGCTGCTGCTGCTGCTCCACTGACACACATACCAGGGACAGAAACACACCGAGGGGAAATAAGAGGCCCCGCTTTATCCAAGCCATATCCACATCAAACGAATATCAAGCACCGTAAAAATAAAAAGTAGAACTTCTGAAGAGTAAGAAAAACTTAGATATTCCAGAGCATATTCCTTTATCCAACCCGCTGTGTGAATACACTGAAGAAGCTAATGCTGCCCAAAGAAAAACGCTGAATTCACTTTGAAAAGTTCCAAAAACAGGACGAGTGACGTGAGACTGCTCCTCGGATGTGGAGGTGAGTGGAGCTCCGTGGTTTTCTCCCCCTGCAGCTGCTGCGGCTTCTCCTGACTGTCTCACGGCTCCGGGGAAGTTTCTCTGTTGGAGGTGAACGGTGTCAGCGGCGCGAGCAGCCAGCCTCCAGACGTGACGTCAGGAGGGGGGAGCCTGCACGCTAAACCCCAAGAACGCTCGCGGAGAGTTTCTTGGGGCCCGAGGGTGTCAGGGGACCCGCAACGAAGCCCCCGCCCACACGCAGCCTCACGGACTCACTGACTTATACATGTCAACAACGGAAAACCTTTAATTTCATATTCTCTGTTCAAACCACAGCGTCCAACTAGTTTTAATGTGGACAAACTCGCGTTTAAAGTGCAGCTGTGATTCACAGACCCCCAGTTTTAGAGGCTTAAAGTATTTGGACAAACTAACACAACCATATATAAAATATATATATATATAAAATTTACTTTCTTAAATGACACCCCTAAACATTTCCCTAATCTACCTATCTATCTAACACTTCTAACACTGTTAAAAACATCCTTCCAGGATGTCCCTTAACGCTTCAATGTTTCTAAGATGTATTGATGCATAATTTATACATACATACATATACTGTATGTATGTAAGACTATACAAAACAATCATTACTTTATTGTTTATCCTCATAAACCACTTTTTGTCTTGTATTTTATTTTTCCAAAATCTAGCCAGTCAGCCCTGAACGTCTCCAAAACACTGTAACACAATGTAAATTCCTTAGCTAACACATACATAACAAACACACACGACATACAGTAATTTACACAGTGCTTGTTACAGACAGTCGTAACAAGCAACAAAATTTTACTATGCTAAAACTACACTGCTCAAAAAATTAAAGGAACACTTTACATCAGATCTCAGTTGGAAAAAAAATCATGCTGATATCCATACTGATATGAAATGGGTAATGTGTTAGTAACAAAAGGCCACGTCTTTTGTTGAAAATGAAAATTATCAACATACAGAGCGCTTAATTCAAAGTCACCAAGAAATTTAATCTGAAAAACTGATGCAGCAGCCTAGTGCAAGTTGCTGAAATGTCATTGCAGCAACTCAAACTGGTACTCAGTAGTTTGTATGGCCCCCACGTGCTTGTATGCCTGACATGCTCATTATGAGATGACGGATGGTGTCCTGTGGTATCTCCTCCCAGATCCTGACCAGGGCGTCACTGAGCTCCTGGACAGTCTGAGGTGCGTTGGACCTAAACACAATGTCAGATGTTCTATTGTATTTAGATCAAGTACTAAGGCATGTTTTGCTTGGCAATTAATACTTATTTCACTTAATGACATGCAAATTCATTTATAACTTTTCTGTCATATGTTTCTGGATTTTTGGTTTATATTCTGTCTCCAGTGAGACAATTGTCCTCATTTTGTCTCTGTAAACCAGCACAAAGGATTTAAAATTAAACAATCAACATGTGCTTAAAGTGTTGACTGTCAGCTCTAATTTGAGCAAGTAGGAACTACAGCCGTTTTCATACATGTCTGGTGACTGCCTGAAATCTGGAACCCATGGTCATCACAAGATGCTGGGTTTTCTTCCTGGTGATTCTCTGCCAGGCATTTACTACACTTCAGAATTCATCGTCATCGTCATTCATCATCATCAATAAATACTATAGAACCAGTATCTTTAGCAGCCATACATGGCCACACCACAACACTGCTTCTACAATGCTTCATACACTAGGTTGTGTGCTCCAGATCATGAGCAGTTCTTTCCCTTCTCTAAACCTTTTCTTTTCCATTTTGGGAAGTTGTTCTTGGTCTCATCACTGACAGAAACTCTAATCTTCGCTTCCTGTTTTTGACATTTAGCACATGCATGACAAGTCCTCGTTTACTCTGTTGAAGTCTTCTGTTGATTGACAGATATACTCATCTCCTGGAGGGTGTTCCTGATCTTGACAGTAGATTTTCTTCACTTCTTTCATGCATCACAGTTGTTTGAGCTCGCCATGCATTCTCTCTTTTCAATAATGTACCAAATAGTTGCTTTGCCCACAGATAATGTCTTTGCTCTGTCTGGTGGATTTGTTTTGGGTTTTCAGTCTAATGATGCTTCGTATGTTCCACTGGCAGTGACAGCTCTTTGGACTTCATAATAACAGTTAACAACAACTGGTTCCTAATGCAAATCCAACACTTAAAATCAACTCTAGACCTTTGATATTCTTACTTGAGGAAATAACACAGACCTGAGCAGCCAGCTGTCCAAATACCTATCAGCCAACAAAAATGGAAGCGTATGAATAAAAATGGTATTTTCTCTATGGCTCATCCAGTAGGTAACGTTTGACCAAACCATTACATTTAGTATCTCTAAGCAGAGAAAACACAAACAATCATGATCTTTCATGTCTTTATTGAACAAACCCATTATACATACAAAGTGATGGAGGGAAAAGTGAAATAGTTTATTAAATAACTGATTGAACAGTTGGCAGCAACAACCTCAAGCAAGTGCCTTCTGTAGCTTTGGATTAGACCTGCACAATGTCCAGCTTCAATTCAACAAGCCATATTCTTAGGATGTCTGGTGTGAAACCATCTCTTAAAGTCATTCCACAACATTCTTAGGGTCTGGTCTGTCTTGGCCTCTCCAAAAGGTGGATTTTGTGTCTCCAAAACCAATCTGTAGTAGATTGCCACTCTCAGACTCAGAATGTTTTATTGTTATTAACATTATTATCACAATGCACATATGTTGAGCAGTGCTGGCAGTAACTATATACTACACAGCTATAGTTCACTGTGCATGGTGTAAGTTAGCTACAACCTGTGGAGGTGTTTCTGAGTGCTTGTCTCCATGGAGTTAAAATCCTGCTGTTTGTTTGTTAAACTGCCTCAAAGGGCTAGAAGTTGGCAAGACTGTGGTAAATTTAGATCATTGTTTGTTTAGAGGGCATTATCACCACTTTCACATAGGCATTGCCAAAGAAACAAATGCTATTTTTAACTCAAGCACATATTAAGGTAGGATACAGGGAATTTAAGCATAACCAGATGTTGATGTCATTCCATAAATGTTTACTTGTAGAGCATATTAAAAAGTGTTCTAGAGTATATGTTCCCAAGGTGTAAAATGAGCACAGTTAATACATAGCATTTATATGATAATAATAATAATAATAATAATAACTTTATTTATAAAGCACTTTTCAAACAACATATAAGTGCTGTACAGTAAAAACAAGCAAAACACAACATCAGCCACATAATGTACAAAGTGCAAAACGCTTTACAATTAAACAAGCAAAACTAAAATTACACACACAAATTAATAAATAGTTAAAATGAACAGTAAAAAAACCAAAACAAGTGTCACATATAAGAAAAGGCAATTTGATAAAATGTGTTTTAAGATGGGACTTAAAAGACAGACCTCAGGCAGGTCAGTCCAGAGCCTTGGAGCCCTGTTTGAGAAGACTTTGTCTCCCCTGGTTTTGAACTGGGATACTGGGACAGATAGAAGTCCACTGCGTGAGGATCTCAAGTTTCGTGACAGGTTATAAGGAATTAAAAGATCTGATATGTAAACTGGAGCCAGGCCATGTAAAGCTTTATAGGTTATCAATAAAATCTTAAAATCAATTCTAAAATGAATAGGGAGCCAATGAAGAGAGGCAAGATGAGGTGTGATGTGATCGAACCGCGCTGTTTTGGTCGATAGTTAGATCTTAGTTTAGATCTTTTTGATTGAGACAGGAAAATAAGCTGTTGCAATAGTCAAGGCGAGAAGAAATAAAATGCCCCCCTGCTGTAGAGCCTTGCCCCTCCAGCTGCCCCCCCAACTTCTATGTAAAATATGCAATTGTAAATATAATCTTAGGTCCCCAAAAACCATAGTTACGGTCCTGCATCAGACACCGTCTGCCTCCCGCTCCGCTTCCGCACGCGCTGGTGTGTCACAGGCACTAAAAGAGCAACAGGTGAAGAAATGAGTGAAGATGAGGAAAATGAGCAAGGGGTGAAGGTGAGACGGTTTCTGAGTCAGAGAGCAAGACATAAGCTGATGAAGGAGAAAAGGAAGACACAGAGTCAGGGAACTGAAGTTCTTTTTCTGTATTTGTTTTCTGTATTTATTTTATATTTATTCTGGGGAACCTTTTTTTTCTTATTTATACCTAAAAATGTCTTTGTTTTCTTAGCAGAGATAATGATACAATAAATAGTTTTAAAGTGTATTTGTGGATATTGTGTTGACTCCATTTACATATAGGGGATTTTCACGTACTTCTCTGAGGAGGTTCAGCATTGCCACCCTGCCTAGACCTCTTGCCACTCCTTTGCCCCCCATTGTAAAATTTTCTAGATTTTCCACTGTCACCCACAGACACAAGATTTATGAAGAAATGAAATGCCTCAAGTTTGTCTGTTGTATGTTTGTCCAGATTCATCATCTAATTAGTTTGTCCAAGGGTCCAAGTGGACAGTTTGGCTAGATGTAATAAAATTCTCTAGCAGTTCCTGAGATAATGCATAGATGAGAATTTTGGAAAGAATGGATAAACATGAGGTGACTGTGACCTTGACCTTTGACCGTTGGCCTGTGATGAACCTAAACAGTTCATCACAGAGTCCAACTGAGTGAAGATGACCTTTGACCTAGGTATCAAAAAAGTATTAGTTCATCACTGACACCAATCGGACAGTTGGATTGAAGAATTTGCATTTAGCTTTCTTTTTATGTCATATAAGTATGGGCCACAATTACATGAACACAAAGTCAGTGTGACCATGACCTTTGATCTTTACCAAGCAAAATGTAATCACTCCAAGGTGACAGCTGTGCCAAATCTGAAAGAATTCCTTCAAAAGCATTTTTTACATTTTGCATTCACAAGAATGGACCGCAAGAACTGAATGAACGTGAAGTCACTGTGTCCTTGATGTTTGAGGTTTGACTGCCTTAATCTTGTAGCCGGTTTCTACAAGTCAAAGGGTCCTTGATTAAGATACCGAAACCTGATATTTGTGCTGACATGTACTGTCTGGCTGCTGTCCATCAAACCTTTCCCCAAAGTAAGTATGTCATTATTATTGTTAAATAATATGGTTACAAGACTTCATTTAAGTCCAATACAGGCACCTCTGAATATAGTTACCTGTGAGCCACTAGAGACTTGCTGAACTAGCAGTGGCTCAGTAAATACAACATTTGCCTTTTTGTGTGTTTGTGTGTGTTTGTGCAGTTGGGTGGGTAAATTAAGTAGATTTGTCTGGACTATCAGAAACACAAAGACCTACACACAAAACATTAAGCAACAACTATTTTAAAAGAGACTAGAAAAGTAATTTTCAAAGAAATTGGTGGGAACACAAATATGCTGCCAAAAAGATGTTGATCAATTAGAAGTTGCTGGGTGTATGGAAAATTGTAAAAGTGGAGTTGAAAAAGAAAAAGTTGAAAATGGTGGAGCACAGTACTCCAAACGGAATAAACCCTTAAGTAGCTCTGAAGCAAAGGCACCGGTGCAAGTGAACAGTAATGGAAAATAACACATACAAAACTGATTAAGTAAAACAATGGTTGATATCAGGAATATATATATATATATATATATATATCCTATATATAGGAAATAGCTTCTCTTCTGGAGAACAGACTTACACAGTGTGAGTCTGCTGTCTAGTGCCAGGAGTGTGGTTCAGGCTGACAGGAGAAGTAGAACATCACATTTCATGGTGATGACCTACAATGTGAATTAAAGTGATTGTGTAGTGTTTATTAATTTGAAAAGAAAATAAGTTAATTATTTTACAAAAGCATTATGGTCTTTGTAAAACAACGGAATTAATTATTTTAAATTCAATTTCAGAATGATTGTAATCCTATAATGTTATGCAACTGTAGAATCAGTGAAAATGCAGTAACCTGTTATTCTGCACAAACATGTCAGCACTGAGATGTGTGTAAGTGTGCATAGATTTTGTTATTATGATATAATTGAGCAAATCCCAGATAAGAAAACATTGGTGAATCTCAGAAGCTTTGTGAAAACAGCGCAGGTGAGTTTTAGTAAGAAGATTTGTTTTTCTTAAGAACAGGTCAGTTAGTTCCAGTGTGCTCATTAATGATAACAATGCTTCTTAATATGTTAGCATGATGTGAAGCTGAGTCTGAGGGGCATGACATTAGCTTCACAGGTGTTTTTTTTTTTCATGAAACTAAGTAATGGACAACATTTTATGCCAATCAATTCAGTAGTTGCTGAGAAAGAATAATGCTCCAATGGTATGGAGCCTGTAAGCAGGCTTTTTGACCCCCATCTGTCTTTATACCAGCTTCTCTTCTCTATAGTACCTCTCAGAATGTCTGTGTAATTTTCACAGTCAGAGCTGCTGAATGCAGGTGGTACAGAGGTGTTCTGTCAGGTGAAGCTAAAGACAGGAGCCCCTGACAACACAGTCACAAACTATGCAAAAATAAACTGAAATCACAGTTGGCCAGATATACCCAGTAAAGACTCACAGGTAAAGACTACCTCCCTCTGTTTCCATCTTGAAGACTTTAGACTTTATTGTTGTGATACAAGAACAGTGACATTTGGTCTGCCATCTCTCCCTTGTTCATAAAAACACTAAAGAAACAAATAAACAACTGTAAACAGGGATGGGTGGGATGGGGAGTTGGGTGGGGGGTGATGGAGCCCACAGCTCAGGGGACAAAGCTGTTCTTCAGTCTGCTTGTTCGGGATCATATTGTTCTGTGGCATGTGCTTGATGGCAGAAGTTCATATAGTGGGTAACCATCATCATTCTCAGTGACCAGCCCAACAACTGCTGCATCATCCGCAAATGCTATTATAGTGTTGAATGAGTGGATGGAGGTGCAATCATGGGTGAAAAGCGTGAACAGTATTGGACTCAGAACACAGCCCTGTGGAGTCCCTGTGTTCAGAAATGAAAGAAATCAGGCTTTAGAATTAGGTGAATCAGACTTTCCTCACATACATTTTTCAAACGTCACCATCAGTGCCACTCACTGGGGGGAGTGGTGATATTTTATTGTGAGACCAGCAAAAACAATGAAATTTGCAAGAAAACAAAAGGTCAAGTGCAATAAGGCGAAAAACACAGCTGGGTCCTGCACCACTGATCCCACTACTGCTACCTATTGTGAGGGACCAAGCAGTAAGCTTCCAGGGAACCAAGTGTAGAATGCAAAATATCATCATTTACACACAAGAAAAAGTTTGAAACAAGACATTGTTTAATTTTTTACACTGATATGTAAAAACATTAGTATGAAAACACATAAAATATGTTCATTCATCTAAAAAATATGACAGACACCTGCCTAACACCATCAGTGAAGCACAGAAGTCAAAACACGATGACCAGTGGATGTTTTGGAGAGTGGGCGATCTGCATCTTGAGCAAGGCACCTTGAATCGCCATGGATACCACTCCATACTGAAGAGGCATGCCATTACTTCTGGGCAATAATCAGAAACAGAATCAGGATACCTTCATTCTGCAGCAAGCCAATGACCCCAATCCTTCATGGTTATGTCAGAATTATTTGGTGACGTCTTGGCCAACTCAAACACTGGCCAACCAGCACAGCAGACCTGTCCTGGGAGGAAATCACACCTGAATATCTGCAAAAACCCATAAATAGAAAGCCATGGATTTGTCAATTATTGGTGCAAAAACTAAACTAAACAAGAAGAAATAACTCATATCCTCCCAATCAGTGATCCACCATCTTCACCTTTCCATTTTCATTATTGTGTGGGAGACCTTTGTGTGCACATGGCCCTGCCAGAAAGGGCATGAGACTGCCCTTTTACGGGGAACTTTACAGGGACAATGAGATTTATCAATATAAGAATTAAGGTATAGCGGGGTATCCATGGTACTTTTGTCATATACGCCAATACTTCTATGTAATATGTCATTCTTTCAGTTTTTTTTCCATCGTTTGAGAAATAGATGTTAATTTCCTGGTAGTTATTTCCTCTACTCAAACTATAATACAAATAGTAGCTTCTTTACAGCTTTTTGGCAGGTCCCCTTTCACCCATACTTTATTGTAGAGCTCACTGAGATGATTTATCATTGTATAACGGATCTGGTCCCTGCCTGGTGCTGACTCGTTGATTGCAATTCAATTATGTTTTTGTAAATGGAATATCTAACAAATCATTGATGTCTTCACCTTGCAGTAGACATTGTTAATTCTCTGCTGTCGGAGCTTCCCTCTCTCTTTGACAACCTTCACTAATGTTGTCTGAGCTGTGAACTTTACTAAAAACATTTCTGGTTTCTCCTCATTTTTTACTGCTGTTGTTTCACCATCAGTTAGAACTGGATGCCCGTACTCTATGTTCATTCCATTCATCCTTTTTATAATTTCCCATAATTTACTAATGTAAAATTATAAGTGAGTTTTTGAACACTTTTAAAGTTTTATTTTGAAACTTTAGCACTTCATCACATTGCTTTGTCCACCATGGTCTCACCATCTTCTTTCTGTGCTTATCTTCTGCTCTTTGGATGAACTGCATCGCTGCCTCTAAAATCACTTCACAAATACAAACTTTTAATTGGACAGCATCCTTACCAACCACGAATGTATTAAAGTTTTTCCAAATCTTCATTCACAAGGATACCTGTTACGACTCCTTGAGTCACTTTATTTTCACAGGAATCACACACACACAACATTCTTACAAATATTTTCAATGTACAATGTGCAACTGCAGTATAAGAGAGAATTCACATTACAGATATCTGCAATGTATTTCTGACTAGTCAAACTCTAACTAATAAAATTAAATAAAACTGGTAAAAGTAATGTTAGTTTAACTAAATATTAGTTTCATACATAAAGGTAATTAAGTTATTTGCCCAATTACAGATATTTTAATAGGTATTATGATGATTCAAGTCAATGAGCCACTCTGACTAGTAAAAATGTAATTACAGGTATCTTAAATTACAGTTTTCAAAATGTAATTGCAGATATTACGGTTTTGACCTGTTTTATGTTAAATCTGCTTGTCATACTGCTATGGGTAGACGTGAGCCCAACTCCATGTGTAGTTAGTAACACACAGCCAACCCCGATTCCTATATCAGAAAGTTCTGAACCCACAAAGTGCTTGTGTGTATTTTAGTGTAAAACTGCAGTGATGCTGTGAAACAGTTTCAGATACAGTTTTCAGATCAATAACAGGATATGTCTGAAAAGGATGGTCTTGTGTATCCTCAGTCCTCAGAGATCTGTCCTTAGAGCAGAACTAAGAACACTGGAATGTCTCACAAGATGGAGGACAGGTGATCAAATGTGTTCTGCATCAAGCAAACATCAAGGAGCCAGGAACTATTAGTTAAGGTGATTGAGACATATCCATGCAGTTCATCAATCCAGTCCTCAGCCCCCCTCATATTGAGTTGCCTTGATTTCATTGTGGGATACAGACTTGAAAACTGCTGTTGAGAATAAACCTGTGTGCACGCCAAACTTTGTCTCTCTATCCCCCACCTCCCCAGATGTTGTTTTCTGTGCACTTCTCTCCCACTGATCTTTGATTTGGTTTCCTGTAGGGTACATTGCAGCCTCTTTGTTCCTGTCAGACTTCATATGAATGCAGGTGTCTGGATGAAGCTAGTAATGCGGGAGTAGTTAGGTACATATGTTCAAAATGTTCCATGTTCAAGACAGCTATGGTGGACATGACTTGTAGAAATTGAATAAATATTCATAAATCTTACGTTACCTTTTATATAAATATGAAGGCCTGAGAAAATGTTTATGGTTTTTCTGCCAATACATCCTTGTATAGCTGGTCCCTGCAGTGCCACTTTTAATTCAAACCCCAGACCCCACCCCGCTGTTACCCCTGAAACTAGAACACTGTCTGCCTTCACGCCACTCTCGGAATCAGACATGTCTAAGCTTCTCCAGTCAAGCCACCCCACCACCTGCTCCCTGGATCCCATCCCCTCACACCTCCTTCAGTCCATACAACCTACCATAACATCTGCTCT
>JAUBNQ010000007.1:1086892-1098444 GCA_032353495.1 Ctenopoma kingsleyae | reverse complement strand
CAGGGCTCTTAGTTTGTAGTAACTCAGAATTTACAGAACCTGAATGGTAATTGCTTGTGTCTTCTCCTTGTAAGTTGGTTTGGATAAAAGTGTCTGCCAAGTAAAGTAAAGTAAAGTAAAGTAAAGTAAAGTAAAGTAAAGTAAAGTAAAAGGTCCAAGGCCAGGGCCAGGGACCATATGTCCGTTTTGGAAAGTCCAGAACTGCTTATGTGTATGACGCCCGTTGAGCAGATTTCCCACTCCAGGCAGCCCTCAAACCACACTCCATTCGGCCTATTTTATTGTAAATCCGTCCTTAAGTAGTTAAAGCTAGACAGTGTGACGCTATCAACACCAGATGGCCCTGGTAATACAAGGTATTTTACTGCTGTTCATCCAGTATTAATGTAGGCTATGATGTTTTGGCCACCCTTTTTAAAATTTACGAGGCACACTGAGAGTACACTATGGAACATGTAAAAGGCCTCCAGGAGCAAGACCCATACAATGTATTGCCTCCCTACGAGGGCCAAAACATTAGAAAAACCTAACATAATGCACTCCACTGCGACTTCTCCACCAACTATGACCTCAATAATAAACATAGAATTAACACCTGACAGTTTAAACATAAAAACTGAGAAATTATAACTTTATGTTGAAGTCAGATTTATGGTAGAGCTGCTGCATTGGATTATACAGTATTAGACTGTAAAGGTCTACCTAATAAAGTGGCCCGAAGTGTAAAACATCTAATGCATTCTAATTTGCCATTACCTTGCTACAGGCAGTTTTTTCACAGTATTCATTTAGGGTCTATATGGGACAAAGGGTCCAGGGTTGCGTAAAAGTCAGTAAAAAAAATTCTAAAGCTTTGAGTGTTCCCAGGAGCATGGAAGGTCTGAAAAGACCAAGACTCTTCCTAGAGGTTCCATCTTGCTAAAGTGAGTAACCGGACTTGATCAGGGAGGTGACCAGGAACCCGGCAGTAACTTTAACAGAGTGCAGAGATGGGAGAAGCTGCCAGGAGTGCATCCAACCCAGCAGCACTTCATCAGTCAGGCCTTTATGGCAGAGTGATTAGCCAGAAGACAGTCTTGAGTAACAGGCATATAACAGCCTATTTAAAGTTTCCCAAACAGCATTTAAATTAATCTGAGAGTTATGAAGAAAGTAATTCTCGGTCTGACGACACTTTGGTGCTTTTGGTAAGAGCACCATGCACTATGCCTAACATAGTTACTATTACTACTATTACTCTTCTCCCTGTACACCAATGACTTCACCTCCAGTGACCAAAGTGTCAAGCTCCTCAAGTACGCAGACAAACACCACTGTCATCGGTCAGCGTACCGACAGCAGGTTGAACGGGTGGCACTCTGGTGCAGTCACAACAACCTGAAGCTGAATAAGCTTAAAACTATGGAAATGACAGTAGATTTCAGACGACACGCCCCTGCTTCACCCCCCCTCACCATACTGCTCTCCTGTATCAGTGGCTGAAACTTCTTGAAAAGTTCTTGGGTTCTAGGGCAACTGACTGTTGCTGCTATATGAACATAAACTAACTAACTATAACATATTACATTTTAATGCCGATAACGGCCGATAATATTGGACATCCCTACTGAAAACTGTTTCTGTATCAGCTCCACACACACACACACTCACACTGTCTTTCCTTTCGGTCTATGTGCCACACTGTTTATAACTGTTTAACTGTTTTTCACAACCAACCCTGTAGCTGTGGTCTGTAACCCATTCTTTGTTGTTATTTTCAATGTATGTACTGTCCTAGAAGAGACCCTAAAGACCAGAAGCAAATTCCTTGTATGTGCTAGCATACTTGGTGAATAAAGCTGATTCTGATAAGACTTTTCAGTAGAAGCAATCTGCAAAGACAGTATTGGAGTGGCTTTGGACAATGAATGGCCTATCCAAAGACCACACTTAAAGATGGTAAACACTGTGCAATTTTGCCATGTCCCAGACTTAAGATCACCAAACGTAGCAATATCTTTTTGTTGTGGTGCAGAAACTGGTCCTATTTTACACTGTGAAAGAGATTCAAAGATGGCTGTTATGTTATTGCGACCAAACATAGACGTCTCAGTCATCTCACAGAGTGACTGATGCTACGACCTGTCTATTAGCCAACCTATCAGAATGCCACATGAAATGCCACACTGATCAAGGCAACACAAGACTCTGTTGACAACTGCAGCAGCACGGATGGATCACACACATTGAAGACATTTTATTCTTGTGAACTTAGCCCACGATTCAGTAGGTGTCATTGTGCAGTCTACATAAATCAAAGTTGACGTTGTACCCAAATTCATTAGATCCATGTTGCACGGTGTGGCTGCAATCTACTAATGAGAGTGCTGAAAACTCACAGTACACATACTGTAAATAAATCAGGTCAGGTAACAAAATATTCTCTTCAATATAACAAGTGCTGTGCCTGCTTCCTTTGCTAGACAACTAATTGCATGGCTGTTGTTATAATGGCCCCCATAACAACTGGATCTGGAGATCCAGATATGATGGAGGCCAAATGAATATAATCACTAAATGAATTTCAATTGAGGTGCTGGTTGGGAAAGTGGAGTTAGAGAGACGAAGACACATTTTATTCAATAGTAAAATTTGACATTAAAATGTTAGAAAATACTTTATTTACAAAAATTGTAAGCAGTTTATTATACTGTGGTGTTAATACACATCTTTACCTCAGAAAGTACAAATGTAGGTAAAAAACATACACAAAATACTGCTTGAGGCTCCTTTAGCAGAAATGAAACACCAACATCCAGAGAGCTGCATGCTGGATCTAAGTGCTGACCAGGCATTAAAAATAGCCATCTCCTTTGCTTTTTGCATCTCACCAGAAAACAAAGCGGCAGGAGGAAGAAAAATGTCTTGCAGCTATGTAAATGCTATCTCTTCTTTCACACCTAAACACCCTTCCACCATGTACCCTCCTGTTCTTGTTCAGTTTGGAAGAGTGAAAGTGAACATGTAGAAAGCTCATCTGTGTGTCAGGGAGGATATATCCTGCCTCACTTCCCATGTACAATGACCCCATCTTTTGTTGCATGATTACACAGAGGTTTAATTGTGTGTGTCAACACAACTAAATAAGCATGTCCAAACAAATATTCATCGTGCCAGCATACACATGCACTTGTACACCTGTTACCTGTCTTCTGACTAGCAAAGCCTCCCTTTCTCTTTCCACATTTACTGTTGTGCAGTGGACTGAGAGATGAAGTATAGAGAAAAATACAGAGGTACAGAGGTGAAAAACAATATGCCAAGTCATTTTTATTTGTATAACAATTTTCATACCCATGGCAATTCACTGTTTCACTATCAGTATTAAAGCAAATTGACTGATATTGCAACACAGCCCAGTATTGTGGTCTGCTGATTATGTGGAGGAAGCGGTGGTGGGGTTATGCACTTGAAAGCTCGGAAGCCCCATCTCTCTACTGTGTTGTCATTAATTCCCATATCCCTCATTAGCATTTAAAGAGCAAATTAACACAAAAGCACCTTACAGCAGAAAATCTTGTAGCACTTGTGTTCACATCACAACTGATGCAAAACACAGACGGTGAATCAGCAGAACTAATATTTTCTTTATTTATTTCTTCGGGTTAATTAGCTTTTTAAGAGGCTGTGACTTATGCAGAGCTGACAACCACTACTTACTAAGTTTTACTTATTTTGCTTTTGGTTATTTACAATAGATTAGATTACAGTTAGATTACAGGATTGGAACCTAATGCTATGCTGAAAGGCAGGGATTTTCTGCCCTATGAGTTTCCCAGATCATCAATGGGTGCTAAGGTACTCACTAGATGTCATCAGAGAGACTCGCGTACTGCCCCATTCAAACTGAAATCAAGTTATTTTTTGTTTTTCCAACAAGATTTCAACAAAATAATGGTTGTCTGAATTTAATCTTTAATCTTTTAGAATTAGCTGCATGTTTATCTTTAAAACACACATATAGACAGGCTATATTTCCTTTTGGAAAGTTTGGTGGGAAAGTTAGGCATGGGTTTACCACACCACCACATTGGTAAGCATCAAAAAGTTGAAGACCAGCATAGAGTTTGTCAAAATACATGTAAAAGCCTGTTGAGGTCTGGAACAATATGCTATGGACAGACTTATGATGATGGGTAGAGAAGAGTACCAAAGTATACCACCTCATGTGTGAAGCATGATAAGACAGTTTTTAGACAGATAGACAGTTCTTTGTCAGCATATATGGCTGCCAAAGAACTGGCTTCCTTGTAATTACTGACAGTGTGGTGCTGACAAACGCAGCAGGATGAATTCTCAAGTGTGTAGGGCTTTATTATCTGCTCTGATAAAGCCAAATGCTCACAGTGGAACCACTGCATGACACTTTCCAGTGCAGATGGACAACAGCCCAAAGCACACTGCAAAAGCATCCAAAGACTTTTTCTTAAGACACAGATGTGGAACATTCTTCAACGGCCAAGTCAATAACTTGGCCTGAATCCGAATAACCTGTATTTCACATGCCAAAGGTAAAACTGGATGCAGAACACTCTAAAAACAAGTAGGAACTAAAGACAGCTATAGTAAAAGCCAGGCAAATTACCACCAGGGAAGAAACTCACCATCTTATGATGAAACAGGAGCATGTGCCAAGGCTTTGGAAAACATCATGCCTTGTACCACTACCAAAATATTCATCTCCAGCTGCTCTAAATGATTACAGAGCAGTCGGCCTCACCTCCCATGTCATGAAAGTCCTGTTGAAACCGGTACTGACCCATTTGAGGCCAACAGGAAACATCTTTAGACTCACTACAGTTTGCCTATCTCCACCAGGTTGGAGTAAGACAAAGCCATCATATCTTCTCCAGTGAGCTCTATCACACCTCGACAAAGCAGACAGTACTGTAAGGATCATGTTTTTTGACTTATGCATTGTCTTTTAATAGAATCCAGCCTATCCTACTGAGAGAGAAGCTCCTGAAGATGAAAGAGACATGCCTCCTGAATTACTGACGACCTGACAGACAGACCACAGTTTGTACGGTTGAGAGGATGTGAGTCTGAGCGAGTGATCAACAACACATGAGCACCGCAGGGGACTGTCCTCTTTCCTCTTCACCCTGTACACCTCTGACTTTCAGTACAACACTGAGTCCTGTCATCTGCATATCAGACTCGTGGAGTGAATCAGCAGTGACAAGGAAGCAGAGTACAGAGGCCTGGTGAACCGTTTTTTAAAGAGGTGTGGGAATAAACATCTGACCTTAAGTGTGACTAAGACCAAAGAGAAAATTGTGGACTACAACAATTAGAACAAGCTTTAACACCCTCTCCATTTTGAGAGACAAAGTAGAGTTCATCGAGGGGTACAAATGCCTGGGAGTTCACAGGCTGGACTGGAAATGCAACACATAAGCTGTCTACAGGAAGGGACTGAGCAGAGTCCTTTAATATGTTCAATGAGATGTTGGAAATATTTTACCAGTCTGTTGTTGCCAGTGCAATATTTTTGCTGCTGTCTGCTGGGGTAGCAGCATCAGAGTCAGTGACACCAACAGGCTAAACATCGGAGCAGCTTTAGTCCTAGATTTCTCCAGCTTCTCTATAATAAAGAAGTCATTTCTGCCATCACCCTGTACAATGTTTATATTATGATAGTAGACAGCTCTACTCAAACAGATTAACTATCAGCAGCGGGGCAGACTTTATTTCTTGTTACTGCACATTCATCCTCAATCAATGGTTAATAGAATTCCGTTGTGTGTACGTTAAATATGTATACGTTTCTGTTTAGATGTGTTTACATATTAGGCGTGTGATTTTCTGTATTATTCTGTACAATCTTCTGAGTATCTGCTTCCGCCTGTCTGTGCGCAAGTTCCAGATTTGAGGCAGTAATTTATTGTGTCTGAAATCACTGCCTTATTCACTACTCCCTGCATAATGTACATTTACTGTAGGAGTTCATTAACTACTGAGCTCTAAATCAAGATTACAGACACTTGGTAATCAGTGTCATTTTGCATCATCACTAAAGGTTGCACAGCCTCTCAATAGTAATTTTCTCATTAAAATGTGGGATGTTGCATTGTGAGATTGTTAGCAGGCTATGTATGCTCATGTACCATGTAGAATTATTGAGGACACTTTACACACTGAATATTAAATATTTAAAATGCAGATTATAAATGTATAGTTAATAGGGTATTGTTTCAAACACAGCAATTTACTTTGCAACCAAGTATTAATTTATAATCATTTTAGGCTGTCCATTTACTTTTAAGTGCATGAAATTGGGGGCTATAAAAAAAATGGTTGTCTAAATGTTTCCTACAATATTTTTTACCAAACCTTATATTAAAGCTGAACCTCAAAGTCTTAGACTTAAAATGTTTGTTTAATTTCAAATCCACTGTGCTGGAATACAAAGCCAAAATGTTTGTTTAAATTGTGTCACTGTCTAAATAAAGATAACCTTAGTAACTACAAAATGCAGCTTTAAATTGCCGATTTCATTTAATAATAACAAAATAATAACATCTTATATGAAGATTTTGTATAAGATGACATTCTTACCTGGAGGCTGTCCATCTTGGAGGAGCACTTGGTGAGAATAACCCTGGCAAGCAGGAGGAGGAAGGGGTTGGTTACCAGGCTGTACACAGATTCCCCATCTAAGAGTAGGCTGGAGTGGATGGCCTCAAGCAGGGTCTGATGCTGCCAGTCAACAACATGCAAATTAAAGTTAAGTCACCAGTGCAAACAAACTGATACAGTCTAAGATTCTGACCAGCTAGTGAGATATACTTAAAGCTTTAAGTATAAATGAAAGCTAGAAGCTTCTACCAGGGAGAACCGCTGTAATCATTTTCAACCCTTTTGTCCAGTTTTCACCACAGACAGGTTACAGTGTTCACTGCTGTGGCCTAGTGTCATAATTGCAACACCCCAAAGAGGTTATGTATGAATATGTTATGAATATACACTTTTATTTATATTTAACAACAATTTTCCCCAAGAGGATCAATAAACTACATCACTATCAATATAATTATTATTGTAAACTTCAAGAATTAAAGAATGAACTGCACTGTAGTTTTCAAACCACCAATCCTGGGGGATAACTGCCCTACTAACTGATCTACACAAGAAGCCATCCTGTTTGTAACTGTGACACCAGACACTGCTAGTGTGATCATACCCTTTCTGTTACTACCAAATATCTCATACCAGTAAACAACGGTTGGAAAATCACAAACTTTGCCTCCTCTTCACCAGTAAACAGACCTTTTCCCCAGCAGACGTTTTGATTTGTCATAGGTGTTACTAATAACATTCACTATGGCCCAGTTCTATTTCAGTGTCCCTGTAAGCTGTGACACTGAGCCAGCATGCACAGTACCAGGTCCCTGAAACTATGGCAGCTAAATATAATTCAGCCATCCTTTTTATTTTTGATTTTATTTACACCTATGTGATGTGACTGATGTGAAGTGTCGTTCTATAAAGAAGACATTCTTGTGGATAGATATTTAGAGAGATTATCAAAAGAAAACTTAAAAGCAGTCTATTAAAGTGTAAATCTAGACAAGTTTGAGCAAATGGCGACACTGTCCAATATGGCAGACAGTGAGGTGTCATGAGACCTCATGGTGTAGCATGAAAACCCCACGTTATTTATGCTATATCTCTCCGAATAAGCCATGTTCCCTGTGGAGATTACATTAGCTTTTGTATTATTAGCCTGGTCTTCATTTAGATTTTGAAAATTGTCATACTTTCTACTTTTCCTCTCATTTCTAGATGAATTAAATCTATGTCACCAAAGCAGTGACGTGGTTGTCCTCCCTTTCACCTGGGCTGTCATTCATGAATGGACCACTGTGCTTTATAACACAGGCACCTTGGTGTGACAGCACAGATAAATCACTGATGCCAAAGGAATTACTTTGATAAAAGAAATGTCTCTCTTTTGGTGTAATGGCAGAGTGTAACACACTATTCCAGTCTCAGTGGCAGAGAGCCAAGAGGAAGCAATCTCCACAACCTGGTGTAATTAGGACCCCAGAGATGCTTTATTATGGCAGACTACAGACTGCCTGCCTACAGCTCTTTCTAGTACTGCTCCAGCCCTGCTCACTTTATATACAAGCATAGAATTTGCCAAACTCAGCAAAGACCGTGATTTAAAATAATGAAACAATCAGCAAACATAGGAACAACATTGATAGCATCATTTCAAATTATAATTGACTAATTTACTTCACAGTAAATGTCTTTCTGGTGATTAACTGGATACTTTATGCTGTGTGTTTTAGTTTAGTGCAATTTATTTAGCTAAATCCTATTCCTACTGATCAATGGCACAATTTCATTCCCAAGTTCATGCAAAAGATTCACATTCATTTACGTCTTCCAGAAGTAGATCCACTGGTAACTCTAGTGAGTGAATGTTCCATGAGACACACAAGTATTTAGGAAAGATCAGTTTCGTACCCACAACTGGCTGCACAGTAAGAAGAAAAATATGTAAACCAATTTCCTGTTTTAAATACATCAAACATGCACACAACACCACCACAATGCACCATGAATGTAGAACAGAGGAGTGGCGGTTAATTCTATTTTTCTTAGCAACACAGACTTTAGGGAGCAGATATGATTATATCCATCCGACCTGAACTCCTGACCTGAACTGTCAAAGAATTGTAACATTCTGTCAATCATCATGACTTAATTATGTAAAGAATATGTTTTTATTAATAGTGCTTGGCCATGAAAATACAATCTTCTTTTTCTACCTAATATAAAGCCGCTACAGGTCAGAGGATGATAAAAGACACTAAAGCAAGAGAGAGTGAAGAGAGCATATCACACCTGAGAAGAGAGCAAAGCTGGGGGCAGCAGGTCTGAGACGTTTATAGATGCTGGTGGACCAGTCCAGTTACTCTGCACAAACATGTGAAGGCAGGAGACAGCCAGGGCCATCACTGTCAGCTCCCTGCAGCAAGAGGGACAAGACACACACTGGAGTTAGTGCACAGAAACAGAAGATATATCTGAAGATATTTTGACATTTTCTGAACTAAGAAAAAACATTCAACAAATTTGAAATTTGCTCACACAATACAGCTGCAGCATGTTTTCAAGCTGCCACATCACTCTCAGACTAACAAGAGAGTTTAAAAACTGGGGAAACAACATACTGGAACAAAAATAATAATAATAACAATAATAACAACAACAACAACAATAATAATAATAATTATTATTATTATTGTTGTTATTATTAATAATAATAATAATCATGATAATAATAATAATAATACTTTATTGATCCCCTTGGGGAAATTGTTGTTCAGACAGCTGCTAGACCTGCGTCAGCGCAATACATGCTGCATTCAACATTTACTCAGATATAGACCTCCCCTGAGAGGGAGAAGGAAAGATGTTAAGCTGTCCTTATTAAAAATTAATAATTCATGACAAAAGAAACAGATGTGGGAAAAGCAGAATGCCCTATGCTGTTCTCAAGAGTACTACTTCCACACCCAAACACACCACTTCACTTCAGCTAACTCCCAATCATATACTCCTATACAGTGCTGTGAAAAAGTATTTGCTCCCTTCCTGTTTTTTTATTTTTTGCATATTTGTCACTTAAATGATTCAGATCATCAAAAAATCAAAGTTTTAATATTACACAAAGATAACATGAGTAAATACAAAATGCTGTTCTTAAATTATGATTTCATTTATTAAGGGAAAAAACTGACCAAACCTGCCTGGTCCTATGTGATAAAGTGATTGCCCCTGGTTGTGTCACCCTTGGTTGAAACAACTACAATCAAGCATTTGTAATAACTGACAATGAGTCTCTCACATCACTGTGGAGGAACTTTGTCCCACTCTTCTTTGCAGAATTGTTTTACCTTTGACATGACCACCCAAAACCCTTAATTTTGTTTGGGGTTTTTTGAGCCATTGAGAGGTAGACTTGCTGGTGTGTTTTGGATCATTGTCCAGCTACAGAACCCAAATGTGCTAATATTGAGGTCACAAACTGATGGCCAAACATTTTCCTTCAGGATTTTCTGATAAAGCACAGAAATCATGGTTCCATCATTTAGTTCTTCATGTCCTGAAGCTGCAGCAGACCCAGATCATCACACTACCACCACCATGTCTGACTGTTGGTATGATGTTCTGCTGTGTTAGTTTTATACCAGATGTAAGCACACCTTGCAAAAAGTTAAACTTTTGCCTCATTAGAGGCAAAATATTTGACCATATGTATTCATTATAACAACAATAACTGATTTCTCTTGTTGCAAAAGACATTGGCTTCCACTACCTTACTGTCCAAGTGTCTCCTTGTGTGAAACAGAGAACATGCAGAAAGCACATTTGTCCACCTAAATTCAAAGACTGGATCAAATAGTCACTGAACTGTATATCGATACTGTAAAGCCAGATTTGTAGAGACGTGTGTTCCGTAGAATACAGTTAACAGAAAACAGAGGGTGCAGATATGCAGTGATGTAATACTCAGACTGACTGTTATGACAGCAGAATTTGACATGTGGCAACTGGAACAGGTATCAAAGCTTTTTGTGCTTTGTTCTATGAAAAGGTATTTTTATTTTGTCCTTTTTAAAACATCACAATCCTAAGGGAAACAACTTCAGCTCCATTTCATGAACAGATCATCGGAATGAGTAAACTTCTACCAATTTGCTTTTCTCCTGTAAAAGATCTGTAAAGTTTCAAAGCTAGTGACCTGGCATTGTGGACCTTTTTTTGACTAATTTTTACAGTCTATTTTAAACATATCTGTGATATTCTATACGCCAAAGGTTGTTCAGATTTCTCTAAACCTGTGTCACCCAGCAGCTGTTTCAGAAGCTATTCACATAAATATTGTATATTTCATGACCTATGCATCCTAACTTATGAATAAAACAAATTCTCTTGTGCTACATCTTGACCTCAAGTAATGACTTTATCTAGAGATTTATGTTTTATAGTGTAGTAACAGTAAATGGTAAATGTTCTGCACATATATAGCGCTTTTCTACATTATTGGTAGTCAAAGCGTTTTTACACTGCTTCTCACTCACCCAAGCACACACTCACACACTGATGGAAGAGCTGCCTCAGGTGACCTGACACTGCAGGCAACTTGGGGTTCAGTGTCTTTCCCAAGGACACTTTGGCATATGACCGGAGGAGCTCAGTTTGTTTCAGAATGGTAGGTATGTTTCCTAAGAAAGTAAAAGTTGTTTTTTCAAACGTAACTGGAGGTAGTTAGTACAGCATTAGCATAGATATACTGTACTACTTCAGCTAACTAACTAAAACAAACTATGTTCATGAATACACTTGATTTAAAAATTTATCAAAAGTGAATTTACTGTTTAAAGCACCCTTTCATCCAACATCCTACTTTTGTTGTCATCCAGTAACAAATTCTAACTTTAGAAGTTATTTACACCCTCAGTGTTGCACACTGGGCAGATGTGGATTTA